>JAJOOR010021217.1:0-19969 GCA_036250505.1 Solanum acaule | reverse complement strand
CCTGTTTATATTGTTATTTGTCTACTCTTGTTTAGTTTCTACCCTCAGACCCATTACTTGTTGTTCCGGGTTACGGGTTGGCTTACCTACTGGTGGGTTATAGTAGGTGCCATCATGACTTGAGAAATCGGGTCGTGACAGGCTGTATCCTGGAGGGGACAAGTCAAAAGGACTACTGCTGGACCGGTGAAAACATTTGCTGCAGTGGGCTTGAATCTCCTTAAAGAGAGCGAGATATCCGCGCCTCAGCCTGAAGAGATTTATTTTCTTCATATTTATTTTCAATTGTAATCTTGTATTTTTGTTATCTTGTAAGTTTTCACTAACACCCTTTAATCCGATCCCAATACCTCATTTCTCTTTCACACACTAGACGACAGTCCCCTGTGCGCACGAGCTCAATACATTATTGTCACAAATATTGGTAGCTGGTTATATACATTTATATATATATATATATATATATATATATATATATTGTGTATACATTACATTTGTGATTGCACTGTGTATATGCATTTATATATCACTTTGTGTGCATCACAGAATGCACATGTGACACACATACCAGATACGCGATCGAGATGCAAGGGTGGAGAATGAGATTTATATATGTATTACAGATACATACGAATCTATTTGGATACAGTGTATCTAGAATAAATTACACCTAATTGTGACTCTATCTATCTCGAAATACATGTATCTGGACACACCAAAATCTTATAAAATTTATGGTATAAATATAATTTATTGTTATATTTTTAGTATATATTTATGGAATATATATATATATTTGGTTATAAATTCATTATATAAAAAAAACTATAAAAAAAGGTATATATTTTATAGAATGAAAGTATTTTATTGAATATAGTGGATAAGGATATAATTTGTATGAAAAATGAGTTTTGCACAGATAAAACTGCTATAGCAGTAACTATAATTTGAATGGAAATGATGAGAGTTTCAATTCTTCTTTGCCTATATTTGCTTTGTTTGAACTCCATAGCTCTTTCGATTAATGAAAGATCTCGCCGTTACAAACTGAATTCTACACTGATGAGGCAAACCTACATTGCTAATCTCTGAAGAATTGAAGTTCAAAGATTATGACACAATGATAACTGATCGACTCATTCGAGATCAGGCCAGAGCCAAATATATATTGAAGAAGCTCAGATCCAACGCTCGTAGAAAGAAAAAAATAATCGATTGTTGGATGACAGTATTTTTAGGTCCTCGTGTTTATTTTATTTTATAGATACAACAATCTAAGCCGTTTATGTTGTTGTTGCTGCTATTGTTGTTGTTGCTGTTGCTATTGCTATTGCTATTGCTGTTGTTGTGTATATTATATGATTTATTATATATAAGAAGCTGAATTTTCTACTATTACTCTATCCATTTCATAAAGTATGACTCAACAAAAACTACAATATCCATAAGAATCCACACAATCATTCTGTTAATTCTAACAAATTGAATATATCAAGAAAAACACAAGTACTATTATTTAATTTGGCAAAGCTAAAATAAAAAAAGCTTATAATTTATTGATGATTTTTTATACATACCTCATTAATCACAAGCATCAACACTAAAAGTCAAAGCATTATTTTTCATATCAAAAGTTAATCCTGTGCCTTGAAGTTGATGAGACCCTATAAGTGTTGTTTTATCATCCCATGGCAAAATAGCTAAACAATAAAAACCTTGTAAATTAGCTACAACTCTTTCTTGTACTAGCATCAACTCTTGTTTATGTGAAACATTCCCAAAATAAAACCTTATAATTGGGAAATACATATCTTCATCCTCTTCAATATCTTTGTAGCAAGTATCAAACATACCAATAGGATATTGAAGCATTGGGTATTTCACTTGTTCTCTAAATATGTATCTAAAAACAATGTATAAGTCATGAGGAAATCGCGTTATCAATGACCCTGTATCAACCATGGCACCATGATCAACTTTTTGACCATTCCACCACGAAGGATCCACAGGGACTTCCTTATCGTTTATGAAAATTTTGTAAAGATTAACATAGTAAAAATGAGGGTTCAATCGATTTTTCACAAACTTTGCCTCTGTTCCATATATCCACGGAGCTTTATTAAACGTTAGGATAGATGGTTGTGTTGATGTTAAACTTGGTAGACATAAAGCAAATAATGAAGAACCTAATTGTGATGGCAAAGAATATCCTCCTGTTGATTTACTACTTACTCTTTTACTAAGACCAACAATCCCAGAAAATGTACCACTAAAATCAGTACCACTTTTTTGATCAACACTACATCCAAAATTAATCCTGGCTTCTGTATTGTCTGATGGAAATGTTATAATATCCGATGCAACAAATCCTTTTGTTGTTTCTCCATTATCATAAACATGTACATAGAAACATGATTTCGTTTCTAAAGAACAATGAAAATCAGAGTTTGAAGTTATGCAAGTTGCACTATTTGCAACACAATCCAAATTTCTATATGTGTTTGATGTGGTATAGTTGTATATTGTATAAAATTGTGGCTTATAACACTTATCTTCAATACATGGTGCACATTGCCACCAAGTCAAGTAATTACCAGTATCTATTAGCAACAAATTGTGTATTTTTTCACTTCCAAGTAAAAATGTTGCAACATAATGACCTTTCATGTACATACTAGGTGCTACCTTTAGGATTTGGTGATCACTTGAATTTTTATTTTTAGTACTATGATGGGATCTTAGCATCGACGATAGGTATGTTGCTCTAGCATCATCTTGAGAAAGACGATTATTCAATACAGAGTCATAGTCCTTGAATTTTGACTTTTCAAAAAGGTCGAGATGGTAAACACTAAAAGATTTAGGGGGCATTGGAGGATCTTGAAGGTTAGATGTATCAAAAGCCATGAAAGCTTTTCTAGCTTGTTTAAGGGCAGTAGAATTAACTTTGAAGTATGATTTTTCATTGATCAAAGAAGCTAATGAATTCAAATGAAGCATTGACAGAAGAATAAGAATAATAAGGAGGTGGTGTTCCATATTGGAATTTAGTTTTAGTATTGATCATTTGGTTTGAAATTTGTGGAGATTATTCTATCATTTATATACGACAGAATGGTTTGGGAGACCCTTGTACAAATATAATTTTTAATTAAAGATTATCTACTTGTGGTAATTTTAATTTTTGGTATACAAATTTATTTAATGAAGAAAGATCTTGTGAAGATCCAAACAAATATGAAAAAGAAGATATATATATTATGAGATGGAATTGTGGGAGAATACATGGAAGAAAAAGACATGTCTAAATCAAAATACAAGAATCATGAAAATAATATTTATGACGATCCTATGGAAGGAAATTATTCTACAAATTAAACGATAAATAATTAATATCCTTCTATTACTTAAGAAAAGAAAGGTCCAAAATGGAAGTTTACGTAGGTGTGGGCGTTTGGTATTTGGTTTGGGATTATCAAATTTCGAGTTTGGTAATTCGGTAATTGATAGTAAAAAGTAGATACCAAATATCAAAATTTTAAATTTCGATTTGGTAACTCGGCATTCGGTAAATTAAATTTTGATTTTATATGGTATACGGTAATAGCGTACTAAAGTTTTAGCCGATTGTATTACAAAGTTAATACTATTTTTCCAATCATTTCAATTTTTTGTATGTAGAGGCACAATACAGTAGAAGATCAATCATATTTGTACAAGTTAAAAAAGAAGTTCAGAATAATAATTGAAAAAAATATTTGTTTCTTTGAAAAGAAAATATTTTATGAAAAGGAAGAAATATTTAAATTTGAATACATTTGTTATAACTTTGGAAGGAAGGTGTTAGATTTGAACTACAAATTTATGGAAATATGAGACGTTGAAAAATATATTATTGGTGCTCAAATAGAAAGGAAATATTCAAGGATATTTTCTATCATGATTAAAAGATAAAACATCAAGAGATTAATGGAAGGTATAAGAATATATTATCAAAAATACATAAAAGAAAAAATATCAAAATCCATCAAATGTGCCAATGTGAGATTTGCATATTAAATTGAATATAGAATGGCCAAATATATCTTTCATAATTAAGAACATATATTACTTAATTCAGAAACTAATTAATTTGCATTATTCTCTTCCCTTGTTTCGGGTTCTTTTTCACACAGTTTTATGCAAAAATAAAAATAAAAATAATAATTGTGCACTAATGGTGTGAAATGAATGTTTACTTAAATCAGGTTATTTAAAAGATAATTAAAGGTAAATATTCTAATTAATCAAAATCTTGGTTAGTCATATCGAATAAATGTTAAAGTAACATGCAATAAAATGTTAAATTATACTGATATTATGCAAAAATTATATTATATCAATATTTATAACTTAAATTCATAGCAAGATTTAATATGTAAATAATAGTGTGTAAATGTGACCATCCAACCCTTCATTTTGAATTTTTGTGTTTTAATTCATGATTAGAATCTAACTTACCGCGATAGCAATATGACATTCCACGATCGCGATAGTCACCTTAGGTGACTCACCTAGTATAAATATATATACTCAAAGTTAGTTTTGTTTGGAATAAAAATGAAGGTACCTCTAAATATTGATAATTGTAAATCCTAATCAGCTACATTAATATAGCACCTACATAATAAAGATTTTTTTAGATCTAGTTACTATTTTTGATTATGCATAACATATACTATTATTTGATTTGACTAAACAAGGGTCCACTTGATGCGAAATAAATGTTTAGCCAAAGTCAAGCGTACAACAAAATAAATCAATATAATCAAATCTCTTTGGATTAATATTTAATTTAAAATATTAGACAGTAATAAACATATACATAATACACATGTAACGCACATAATGCACGCGCAACACACAGCACGCACGGCGCACAGAGGGTGCACATGTTGCAATCATTTAGTGTGACTGTAATACAAGGAAGAAAGCTCATTGCCCCCAAAAAAGGGGTCAACAGAGCTATCAATCGTCTCATTTAGTAACATCTTTGTATCTCCTATTGAGATTAATCTCTTAATCTCCATCGAAGATTCGGAGATTTTATTAGATGGAACATTGAAAGCTCTATTGAAATAAGCTTTCTTCCTTATATTCCCTTATTTTTCGTAAACGTTTACAGTAAAAAAACAGGTAATTTAAATTAAGTTTTTTTCCAGTATTATAGATAACTTAAGCTAATACATTTTTCCCTCTCTTAGAACAAAAACAACATTAGGAGAATTTCTTCAACAAAATGAGATGTGATATGTTCACTTCATGTACTAGTTTCAATTTGTTCGTCTTATTTGTACTAAAAATGCACGTGCGGCGCACGGAGGGTGCACGTATCATGCACACACAAGTTTTTTCTATAAAGATTTTGTAAGAAAACCATGCTCTTTGTACTCTTTGACTAATTTTTGCCAATACTTTTATGCCTAAATGTAGCTAATTAGGATTTACTCGATTATAGTAGTAACTAACTAGATATATGAGAGGAGTAAACATTTTTCTCAACAATTTGCATAAGTCCAATTTGCTCTACCAAGTTGTATTTATCAACTCGAATCCCAAACAGACTGATCTCTTTGGTGTTGGGCAGTTTTGCCCATATTGATCTTGGTCTGTTCATAACTTAATGTCATACCGTGCACCTAAGTTAAATTTTTGATATATGTATATTAAAGTTTTATTCTTGAATAGCGTTGAAGATTTTTATGTCCTCAATTATTGATGGCAGTTAAGGAGATTTCAAATTTTATATGCTTCCTTGCATGTTTAGATATTCTTTTTAATTGTTTCAAATTTAGAAATTGTTTTACTTTTGTCGTACCAACAATTTTCATCAAAATTGACTCCCATATATTTTGCGCAACAACAACATAAGAAAACCAATAGCTAATTAGGACTATAGTAGTAACTAACTAGATCTAAAAGCATGTGTATTACTATTAAACGTAGGTAATTAGGATGTTTAACATTTGGAGGCAAGCTAAGTGAGAAAAGAAGAACAAATTTAAGAATCAATCAATATACTAATACTTTCTTGTTTTCAATATATAGTATATACTAGCTAGAATTCAATCCAACAAGAAACAATTATGACTTCTCTTTTTTTGATTGTTTTGTTATTCTGTATGGGACAAACAAAGATGAGTGGTAATGAGAGTTGTGTGGGTCAATCAACTTTCATACTTATATATTCCTGTTTTCCGTTAACGTTTACGGTCAACAAACAGGTAATTTTTAATTAGTTTTTTATTTTTTCAATGTATTGAAACTAATTATATTCTATTTTTTGTTTTATTAGCACCGAAGAAATAATGACAGCTGAATTCCTTGAGGAAAATCGGCTGTGGCGTGACTACACCAAATGGCGGCACGGGAAGATGAAGACCATAGTTAAATATTGTAATAAACCTAGTTTCCTATATGCATTTTGAATAAATACTTCTTTTCTTTTTTTCTGCACATTTCACATGATGAATTTCCAATAAATAAATGTTTTAGCATCACCAGGGAAATTTGGCAATCTTCCATTCAAAATTTGCTTGAGGACAATGGCCCCATAAAAAAGAACTACAAGTTAATAAGGTCACACAAGAAATAATGCAGAAAAATGGCAGATATACACTGGTATACATCTCCTGTATACACCGATATACACTGATATACGTAGATATACACTGTATACAGCTCCTGTATACACCGATATACACTGATATACATGGTCAAAACGCAGCATTCACAGGTCTAGGGATAAATATGGGGTCGAAAACTGAAAATACAGGTCGTGGAAGCTCAGAAGAAGGCTGTATACATTCGATATACCACCCGTATACATCAGTATACAACTATGTATACACAGCTTGCTTTGACACAAAACTGGGTCAGGGCCCAAATCTACTTGATGGTTTTGATTCCAGTAGGCCCAATCAGATTTTTAAAAAAAATGTGGGTTGAAACCCATGAATTTAGTTTAGGACAGGTTGAAGGAAGTTGGGCCTGCCAGCCCAGCAATTTGAAATTTGGGAAAAGGCCTAAGTTTATAATCTCCTTTTCTCTTTTATTGTATTTGATTATTTCTTGTTTAACTAACCCTAAATTATTAATTAACTTAATTGAATTTTCCAAACAATGAGTTATTTTCTTTGTGTCGGCTTACTTTTAATGTGTTTCATTTTAATTTTTCTGTATTAATCTATTTTATTAATTAAATATATTGGTCAAATTTTATATTTTAATTCTTTTGTTCTTTAAAAAATATGTTTTTAATGCCTCTTTATTTAATCATTTTATTCACTTTAAAACTGGTTTAAGTTAAAGTATTTTTTTTCTCAAATAAACTTTAAAAATGTTAGTCGAAACTTTTTCAATTAATTTAAAAAGGGAAAAAAGGATAAATATCGTAAATGATATGTGTATACCGTTCGTTATACTTTCAGTACATCAATGACCTTACCGTTCAAATTTTAGAGCGTATATACCTTTTATACTAACGATGATACACGTATCCTAATCCTATGTACCGACCCAAAATTTATTAAATTTTTCTACCAAAAATTAAAACCCCCCACCCAAATTGCTCAACTGGATAGCGGAGAATCCACATGGCTTCTCTCTCACACACCGTATTAGACGACCATTGTAGAAATGTTGAACTAGTACTACTGTTACTACTAACCAGAGATTTAAGTAGCTAACCATTCTAATTAGTATGATTTTTCCCTTTGTTTTACGATCCATTATTTATAAGAGTTGTTAATGTAGGCGAAACAAGGATAAAGAGTTTGGGGGTTCTTTATTTACTTTAAAATTGTCAATCAATTTTGTTAGGAGTTCACAAATTAATATACATGTATATTTAAATAATTTTATAGTACAAATACATGGTCTATGAAAAAGCTACTAGATTCGTCCAAATCCATGAACCCCACCTAGCTCCGCCTCTGTGTATATCTATCTACCAGTCAACCTCGTAGCCTTTTCTTGCCCAATTAACTTTGGAATTAGAGTTTTTTGGGGCATTATAGTATTTGAAAGAGATTGTAACAACTCGGAAGTGTAAAAAATCAATAAATATAACATAAAATGGATCGGGAAATTTAATTAAGTTAATACAAAAGTCAGAATGAACACAAATAAACGACAAGTAATCACAATCGAATAAAAAAGAAGAAGGGCCCAATTTCTGCCCAAATTAATTGAGCCCATAAAAATTCACTGCTGCTGCACTCCTGCGTTTTTGCTAATTATTTGGCCTTTGGCCCATATCTTTCTTTTTTGCATACCCACCAATATATACACTGAATGTATATCAGGCCTGGGTTAGTTTTGGGAAAATCAATTAGTTAGCATATTACACCACAATTGGGCTTCAAGGAGAAGAAGTAAGCAACGACCCAAAGGTAAACATTTTGCTTGATTGCTTTCAACCGTCTTTTTTTCAAAAGTGAAAAATATTTAGAATCTATGATCAAACATCTACTTAAACTTTTCATTTTACTTTCTAATCATATAAGTTTATGGCACATTTAAGACCATAAATTACCTTAAATTAGACGACAATAAACTAGAAGGTCCAATCCTAGCTGAAATTGGCTCGTTAGGTCGACTCAAGAACTTTAATGTTGCCAACAACATGTTGACAACTTTTCCAGCTGACTTGGGGGTTTGAACCTTATTTGTCAATGCAACTTTAATACCTACATAACTCACATCTAAACCATCGACCAAAAGACCCCTTTGTGCGCAAACTTGGGTTTGATTCGCACTCTAGTGTCCGCACGAAAAAAATTCCAATAATTTTGTAACCACAAACCAGTAGTGCCAAGTTAGTAACTCCCCGACAAGGTTTGTCATCATCAACAAATGTTGCTACAATCTTAAGTAATCATTTGGTGAGTTCTAATATTGAAAAGTTGGATTCTCTTACACAATAACAAACAACTACAAGTTGGTGGCCGGTAGTAGTACTTTGTCCCCAAATAAATTTTCTAACTTAGATGGTGAGGACATCTCTGAGGAAGGTGAGGAAGAGGAAGAGGAAGAGGAAGAGGAAATGCTGGATTATTGTTTTGCAAATGTAGCTACGAATGCTGATATTTCTCCTAGGCAACAACGAAACGAAGCATGGAAGAAAGCATATATAGTTAGGATGGTAAAGTGACTGAGGAGTTTGTTCCAGGGCACCCACCGATGCAACTAGCGAAACAGAATCATATGATAGTGTCAACAACTTCAATAAGATCCAATAAAGCCAAGAAGTGATGAACTATCAAGTGTTATTGGACATATTTGAAGAAGAAGACAAGAAAACATACTTCAAGTTCCTTTAGAAGGCCAATCTATCTTTTTTAGTTCATACATTTGTAAAAGGAAGTTTGAGGTTGATAACTCAACTTTCTCCTTGGCTTTTATGATTTTTTATTACTTAAGAATCCTCGCTTGTAATATCATCATAGAGTGTATTAAAAACTTTGTGATGATTCATAGAATATCTAGTTCTCTCTAGCTCGTATTTTCTTCATGGTGGTTAACTAGTAGATGATATGTTTCTCATTAGGATTGGTAAGGTAAGGTCTAACCTTCCTTACTTGTACTTATTCCTATTTAGCCTCCCTATCTAGTGGTATAAATTTGCTTTAAAAAAAAAAATAGTGAACCAAAATAAAGTGTATTTATCATGTTTGATAAATAAATAAAGAAAAAATGGTCAAATGAACCCCCAATCTATTAGTCAATTCTCAACTACACACTTATATTTTACGGGGGTCCTATTACCCCCCTAAACATTTTAGAAGTGGAATATATTGCCCCTTAAAAGGTCACACCCAAATTTATGGTAAGCAGTGTGTTGCACGAGCGGTGCCACGTAACATATATGGTACTTTTTTTTATATAAAAATATAATTATTCTTTTTCTTTATTCTATTTCCCTTGTATGTTTTTTCTTTTCTTTTTCAGCCGGTTTCTTCTTTTCTTTTTCATTTTTCTATCCTTTTCTTTGACTAAAAATTTTCTGCCATTGAAGTGGAACTCCAAGTTCCATCTGTAACCTCAAAAAAATTAGTTTCTTAATCTAAGTTCCCAATTTTCTTATACAATTATTTCAACATGCAATATTTGGACCTTTTTCAAAATTAATTTGAGGGTCTCATACCATTGGATATTCACCGGCTTCAAAAACTTCAATATCTTGATTTTGGGGAACAATTTTATCAGAGATATCCGTCGCCAACCGAAAATTTGACGGAACTATAAATCTTATATATGCATATGAACTTTATTTTTTCGGTAAAACACAATCACATAGCCAATCTTGAATATCTAGGTTCGATATTTAATGGATTTTCTCTGATGAGAATATTGTTGGAGTTTAAAAAGATTAAAAATAAAGAATGAAAGATGAATTTAATTGGTGAAATCCTTAAAAGTTTACCAACTATCGAAGTCTTGAGCATATTGATTTGACTTACAATAATCTAAAAGGAGAAATTTTATTTGGGTTGTTCATGTTAAAGAATTTGATGTTGATATACTTATATAGTAATCAACTTTTGGATTTGATTCGGATCTGGATTTCTTCAATTTTGTGTGTTGTTGTTGTTGAAGTAGTAAAAATTTAATTGTAAAAGATACTAATTTTGACCTTGATGCTTTGTTAGTTTTATTACTCAACTGGGTTTTCTCTATATTGTTCAATTTCATGTTGTGCTTGAACTTATGAACACTTGGCTATGGGAAAGTGTTTATTTTTAATTTGATTCTGTGTTTTTCTAATTTTTGCAAGTGAAGTCAATTTCTTTTGAGAAAAAGAAGAAGGAGATAGCGTCACTAGTAACAATTATTAATAGTGAGATAATTTCATACTCTTTTTTTTTTCTTCAGGAAACTTAAATCTGGTGGAGTACTGAAGAAATAGAGAAAGAAGAGAGAGGAAGTAAAATGAAAAAGATAAAGAAAGTAAAATGAAAAACATAAATAGAGTAAAAGTAAAGTAGAAATAAAGTAAAGTGAAAAACATAAAAGATCAGAAAATTAATATGAAAAAGAAAAGTAATAAAATTTGCCTCTCACTCTCTTTAAGAAGGTGAATTACACTTTCTTTGTCAACTCAGCATTAGGGAGCAAATAATTCTACTATAAAATAGTTCAGGTGGATAGTAGGATCCTCCTAAAATAAAAGTGTGTAGTTGAGAATCAACTAATAGATTGGGGGGTCATTTGGCCATTTTCTCAATAAATAAATAAATTTAGATGCTAACAAATAAACACTGTTAATCATTTAATATTCAGATCTATAGTAATAGTTTAATAGAAGATGGCGTGGAAGACTTGTTTCTTCAAGTAATAGTTGCGTAGGGTTCGAGGAAGGACCGAGATAATATAGACAACATTTCATACCGACTGGATCCAAGTTGTGAAGTCAAGATGTTAAGTAAAGAATGTGTTGGAAAAATGTGCAATTGACTCAAGTCAACTGCTGTCCATTTTTGCAAAAATCAATCAGTAAATTACACCACAATTGCCAATGCGTAGACACTTTAACTAGTCAAAATATAAACAAATAAACACTCGAATATTGCAGGTCGTATGTGTGATATACAAACGCATTAGTGAGCCTACGCGGAATTTTACGTGTATTATGACACACATGTCTAATTGTTCAATTTTATACAAATTAAAGTGTCTACTGCACACTCAAAATTGGAGGGCATAGATATTAGTTGATGTCAATTAAGTTAAATGACACATTTATGCATTATACCTAATTTAAAATCACTAATAAAAAACACTCATTTTGTGGGGGGTTATAATTGCATTTTGAGGGGGTTTAAAATCCCCACAATTTACTGTTACTGCGGTTTCAAAAACCCTCGCAAATATTTCATTAATTTAGCAATCATTTTTACAAATTATTAATTCTAGTTAACTTCAACATGATTTAATTAAGTATTTGTATTTCTTGTGGTCTCAATACAATTTTAATGGTTTAATTATTAAATTGACATAAATATTAGTTTTTGATTTAATTATGCAGTAGAATTATTTGAAAACTTCATTAGGCACCAATCACAATTTCTATCTAATACATTCGAAAGAGATGCCACTAGAAATATATTAATAGATCCTTCCGTTTTAAGTAAAAGAAAAACAACAAGTCTCCACGGATAATACATATTAGTTAAATTTTATTTTCGTAGTCATAGATCAGTAGTGTCCCACGAATCCGTGTTTTCATGGTTCCAGAAAAGGACCGCACCCAAAAGTTGTGTGGAGTCGAACGTGGTGGAAATATCTTACCATGCAAATTGACCCAAAGTAAACTCTTGTCCATTTTTGCAAAAAATCAATAGTATATTACACCACAATTGCCAAAGCAAATAACTAAAAGAAATTCCATTTCCACAGTGTGCAAATACAACATTCTTTACTTAGTACTACCATTTTTCCTACTGCTTTCCAGCTTTTCTCTAAGATGCAACGCGGTACAGAGTGACATAGATTGCTTGAAATCGATAAAAGATTCGTTGGAGGACCCTTTAAATTTCTTGAACTCTACGTGGAAGTTCGATAATCAGACAGAAGGTTTCATATGCAAATTTGCAGGAATAGAATGCTGGCATGATGATGAGAGTAGAGTTTTATCCCTTAGTCTTCCAGACATGGGACTAAAAGGTGAGTTTCCGCGAGGCATAAAAAATTGCACTTCTATAACTTCTCTAAATCTTTCAAGCAACGAGATATATGGAACCATCCCTTCGGATATATCAAAATTAATCGGATTTACTATAATGATTGATCTCTCAAGCAACCAATTTTCAGGCGCGATACCAACTAACATTGCAAATTGCTCTTTTCTTAATTCCCTCAAATTAGACAACAATAACCTAGAAGGTCCAATCCCACCAGAAATTGCCTTGTTAATTAGACTCAAGAACTTTAATGTTGCCAACAACATGTTGACAGGGCCAGTGCCAAGGTTTATCAATGCCACTTTTCCACCTGACTCCCCCGATAAAACAGATGGGTCAAGAATGATCCTTTCAACTTCATCTCATATCAATTTCCGATAAGATTCTGTAAAAGAATTACACAGAATAGTGATAGATTTATAGTCCATATACAAAGAGAAATATAATGACATAAAGTATGCAAATTTTTAATCGGGACAATACTTTTAAGTATGTGGAAGAAATAGAAATAGTTGATTAAAAGAGAAGCTCAAGAACATCAAAAATATGATTAACCTGTGTTGTTCGTGTGAGAGGAGAACGTGGATGACTATGCTCAACCTATTAGCCACTTCATCAAATTCTTCAATTTATAATGAATAATATTCACAACTATCAAAGTATATTTTTGTACATTTATCTTGTGAGAAGATATTAATTCCTCCACATCATCAATTAGCAACCAAGACTATTGGTGTCTCCAATAGAAGATAAATTGTAACTATCTACATGTAATTGAAACTGCTTATAATTAATTTGTTGATGTTTAGAGTTCCAAAAGAAATTCAACGTAGCAAATGTAAAGATCGAACACTCCAAATAAATACTACTATATAATTATCCTTTAAACACATATTATAATTTAGTGATTCTTGGATTTACAAGAGTGGCTTCTCACATTTCTTTAAATATTTATTTATTGTGATTATTGAATAAGTTATTTTTCCACTTTTAGTATTTAGTGTAATCTAATATAATGACTGTTCAAATACATTTTATACTGCTGCATATAAATCTGATATATAATTATACATGACATGTAACTTTTCAAATTAATTAAGGAAATCAATGCATTGATTTTGAAAAAATACATTACACCTGCATTTGAATCTAGCCCATATTATTGAACCATACAAAGTAAACCTTCATATTCTTAATGCATTGTGTTTTAAAAGAATGAATTATATTAATTTAACAGCTTCTCATTTTTAGTATTTAGTATAATATAATATGATTAGCTACTTAATATTTAATTAATTAAATATTTTATAATAATATGATTGAATGTAGGGGTAAAATGGTAATCCAACTTTGCACTTTGGAGATTTTCACTTTTAGTAATATAAAATAAAATAAAATAAAATAAAATAATAATAATATAATATATGAATGATATGATATGATGATGATATATACATTGTTTTATCTATCATAACTTTTCAAATTCTTCCGTTATGAAAATTATGATTATGATTAAAAACAATATCAATATACTCATATATCTTATAATAATATAGTATGATATGATATTGTCAAGGACACTTGAGTTCTCCTAAATCCGCACAAAAGAAGAAAAAAATTCAGATATTTTTATTGCCACAGACCAATAGTATCCTCACAAATGACAAATCCCAATGTGTAGATGTATTTCCGTGTCAATGAAAAACAATGTGCTAGTGAGAATGTATGTAAATGGAAAATTGTGAGCCGCCGTCAATGTGAGGGTGGACCCAAAAAAATTGTTGATGCATGTGAGACACATAATAATAATAATAGTTGTTAAATGATTAAAGGTCAAACACGACTATTAACGATAAGTTGTGGTGTACTGATGGTCTGAGTGCATCATCTTTAATCAAAGGTCTCGCCATCCTTAAATGGATCCTGCAGTGTGTAATCCAAATTTAGTCGGAGCTCCAATGTGGGCTACGGCCACCGGACGAGAAACCAAAAAAGAAAAGGTCAAATACTTAAAATTGTTAAGACCAAAAATAATTAGGTGTAATGCGGAAGCTAGCAAAGAAAACCTCGAAAGACCATGAGTAAGAAGACAAACGAGAAATATACCAAAAGACACAAAGATTTAACGTGATTCGGTCAATTGACCTACATTCACAAAGCAAATGAGCAATCCACTACAAATATGAGAGTACAAAATATAGAGAAATAACCTCAACTAATTCACTCGAAATACAAAGAGGTTCACAAATTCTCCCCCATAACTGAAACTCTCAAAACCCTAGGACTACATTGTGAATGCTGATTAGGTTAGAAGGAACAAACCTATATTTATAGAGTCCTAAAACTTTTTCTACATGAAAAGGACTACTTAAAATATTAAAACCTTAATTTTCTAAAGGAAAACTTATTTTTGGTAAGAAATCAGGGCAAATAAACCCTAACAAAAACTTGATCGGAAATCTCATTTAGACACTTAAATTTTGCCTTGTTCTAATCTCAGTTTTTTCATGGATTTAGAAAAGGACGGTACCTAAAGAATAAAGACAACATATCCTACCGACTTGGCCCAAGTTGTGGAGTCAAAGATATTGAGAAAAACGTGTTGGAATTATTCTACCTTATATGGAATTGACCCAAGTCAACTGGTGTCCATTTTTGCAAAATTAATTAGTACTATATTACACCACAAATAACTCAATAAATTTCATGTTCCTTGTAATCAAATCAATGGATACTCTAAAACAAAAAAAAACCATATCCACAATGTGCAACTGCAACATTATTCTTTACTTAGTACTACCATTTTTCCTACTACTTTCCAGCTTTTCTCTAAGATGCAACGCGGTGCAGAGTGACATCCATTGTTTGAAATCGATAAAAGAATGGTTGGTAGATCCTTTAAATAATTTAGCTTCAACGTGGAATTTCGATCGGCTGACAGTAGGATTCGTATGCAGATTTACGGGAGTAGAATGTTGGAATGATAATGAGAACAGAGTTTTAGGCATTACACTTCCAAACATGGGACTAATTGGCGAGTTTCCACGAGGCATTCAGTATTGCTCTTCTTTAATTAACTTCTCTTGATCTTTCAAACAACAAGCTATATGGATCCATCCCTTCTGATATATCAAACCTAATCGCATTTTCTGTACATATTGATCTCTCGAGCAACCAATTTGCAGGCGCGATCCCACGTATCATTGCAAAATGCTCTTTTCTTAATGTCCTCAAATTAGACAACAATAAACTAGAAGGTCCGATCCCACCTGAAATTGGCTGGTTAGATCGACTCAAGACGTTTGACGTTACCAACAACATGTTGACAGGGCCATTGCCAAGGTTTATTAATGCCACTTTTCCAGCTGAAAGTTATGCAAATAATCCAGGACTTTGTGGTAGTCCTCTGAAAGCATGTGCTAAAAAACTCGTATGGAACAGTCATTCTAGGTTTGTTTGTGGTTTTGTGACGGGTTGGTCACTTTTTACTTTACTTGGTATATATCATTTTTTCTTTGGTTTACCTGGTGTAAATAAGATGCTTCTATTCATCAACAAGAGAACAAAGATTGATGGAAATGAATGGCCTCAACGACAAGATCAAGTAAACAACGACCCAAAGGTAAACATTTTGCTTGCTTTCAACAGTCTTTATCCCAAATAAAGTGAAAAAGTAGTATGGCCAAACAACTACTTCAACTTCTCATTTTACTCTTAGTGACAAGCTTTTTAAGCCAGACAAGGGTTATGGCACGTTTGAGATTACAAGTTTTAAAAATTGTCTTCTTTTGTCTTAAAATTTGTACCCAGTCAGACAAATTGGGACAAAATAAAATCATGTGCTAATTAAGAAAGTTCTTTTCCTCAGATTTTAAAGATGGAGAAGATTGTTACGAGGAAGAGTTTGTTTCCGAGATCACAACTCTAGGTAGTTTGAGGCATCCAAATTTGGTGCCTCTAATCGGCTTTTGTTCTGAGAGGGATGAGTGACTTCTGGTTTACAAGTACGTGCATAATGGGAACTTACATGAGTGGCTGCATTCAACCGACGACAAGGCAAGACTCTTGGACTTTCCTCTAAGGGTTAAAATTGTTTTAGGTGTCGCGAAAGCCCTGGCTTGGCTTCATGATGGTGGAAATTTCCATGCTGTGCATGGTAACATAAGCACACAATGTATCTTGCTCGATGAAAATTTCGATCCCAAGTTATCCAATTTTTGGGAGGCAACACTTGCAAAAACAAATGACATAGATTCAAACTTGAGTCTATTTCCAATAGTTGAGTGTTTAGACTTTACAACTTATAAAAACGATGTCTATCGATTTGGGGTTGTGCTTCTCGAGCTTTTAACAAGGAAAGAATCTTACATATTGAGCTGCTTGAGTCAAAATTTGTCGAGCAGCTCTTTTGCCAGTCCTCTTGATGTGGATAAACTACTGTTAGGCCAAGGATTTGATAATATGGTAATGCAGCTGCTTGAACTTGCAAGTAACTGCATGAAATTTATTCCGGATCCAAGGCCAACGATGCAACAAGTGTATCAGACTGTTGCTGCAATTGCTCGAGTCCATGACCAAACAGGGGACTCTGAAATACAATTGCACTTGGACTAGAAGCAGGAGCGGAGCCACCAAAGGGACGTGTAGCTTTGGCTCAAACCATGTATTTGTATATGTTTCGAAGAACCACTTCATATGTATAAATAATCTATCCAGACTCACGTGCTACATATTCTGGCTCCGCCGTTGACTAGATCATCAACGTGGAACTCTGTTTCCTATGGTTTCTTTGTTTAGCAAGAAATATATGTCTTCCTGAATGCAATAACTACGCCTCCCCAATATGTATCATCAATACTGTGGGTTTTTGAATTCAAATCATCTTTGAAGAAACAGGAAAAAGTATATCAACTCCTGAATATACATACAACTACACGTCTTGTTTGAATTATACTAACGACACTTGCTTGTGGACGAAATTCATTTTAGTTGTAATCTTGTAAACTTTGTAGGATTGAACCAAACACCGTATTAATTTTATAAATGAATAATTTATCTCCTGATCAGCTACTAAATATAGTACCTTACTTAAGTGAATTTTAACACATACATAACTCACATCTAAACCATCGACCAAAAGACCCCTTTGTGCGCAAACTTGGGTTTGATTCGCACTCTAGTGTCCTGCGTGAAAAAAATTCCGAGTTGGTGATAGTAGTACTTTGTCCCCAAATAAATTTGCTAACCTAGATGGTGAGGACATCTCTGAGGAAGGCGAGGAAGAGGAAATGCTATTAATATAGTATTTGTATTTCTTGTGGTATCAATACAATTTTAATGGTTTAATTATCAAATTGACATAAATATAGTAGTTTTTAATTTAATTATGCAATAAAATTATTTGAAAACTTCAATAGGCACCAATCACAATTTATATCTAACACATTCGAAAGAGATGCTACTGAAAATTTATTGCTTATATCAGTTTCTTTTTGTATGGATGAACCTTAAGTATAGATAAATAAATCCTTTCGTTTGAAGTAAAAAAAACAAGAAGTTTCCACTAACAGTAGATATTAGTTAAACTCTATTTTCGTAGCCATAGACCAGTAGTGTCCCACGAATCCCCATGTGTTGATGTATTTCTGTGTCAATGAAAAATATCGTGCAAGTGAGAATGTGAGAATTATCAGACGCCATCAATGTGAGGGTGGACCCAAAAAAATTGTTGATACACGTGAGACACATAATAGTTGTTAAATGATTAAAGGTCTCGCACATATACAACGGCCGCTTAAGCTTGTTCTATATAAGTGTTTTCATAGATCCAGAAAAGGACCGCACCAAAATTGTGTAGAGTCAAACTGTTAAAAGAATGACAAAAGTCCCACATCGGTGGTTAATGAGATGGGTGGACAACTTATAAGGCTTGGGCAATCCTCCTCCCTTTGAGCTAACTTTTGGGGTGTGAGTTAGGCCTAAAACCTAATTTAACATGGTATCAGAGCAGGGCCCATCTCACCCGATGTTGGGGCCCCCAAAATCAAAAATTGCCCACGCACCAGATGCTAAGCACTGGGCGTGAGGTGGGGTGTTAAAAAGAATGACAAAAGTCCCACATCGGTGGTTAATAAGATGGGTGGACTCCTTATAAGATTTGGGCAACCCTCCTCCCTTTGAGCTAGCTTTTGGGTGTGAGTTAGGCCTAAGACCTAATTTAACACAAAAGGTTGTGGAAAATGTGTTGGAAATATAGCAATTGACCCAAGTCAACTCGATCTTGTCCATTTCTGCAAAAATCAATAGTATATTACACCACAATTGCCAAAGCAAATAACTAAAAAATATTCCACTTCCACAATGTGCAAATACAACATTCTTTACTTAGTACTACCATTTTTTGTAGTACTTTGCAGTTTTTCTCTAAGATGCAACGCGGTTCAGAGTGACATCGATTGCTTGAAATCGATAAAAAAATCGTTGGAGGACCCTTTAAATTTCTTGAATTCTACGTGGAAGTTCGATAATCAGACAGAAGGTTTCATATGCAAATTTGCGGGAATACAATGTTGGCATCCTTATGAGACCAGAGTTTTATCCATTAATCTTCCAGAAATGGGACTTAAAGGTGAATTTCCGCGAGGCATAAAAAATTGCACTTCTATAACTTCTCTAGATCTTTCAAGCAACGAGATATATGGAACCATCCCTTCGGATATATCAAAATTAATCGGATTTATTGTATTGTTTGATCTCTCAAGCAACCTATTGTCAGGCGCGATCCCAAGTAACATTGCAAATTGCTCTTTTCTTAATTCCCTCAGATTAGACAACAATAAACTACAAGGTCCAATCCCACCCGGAATTGGCTTGTTAGGTCGACTCAAGAACTTTAATGTTGCCAACAACATGTTGACAGGACCAGTGCCAAGGTTTATCAATGCCACTTTTCCACCTGAAAGTTATGCAAATAATGCAGGACTTTGTGGTAGTCCTCTGAAAGCATGTGCTACAAAACGCGTCGGGTTCCATCATATTATGTTAAGTACTGTATTGAACCGTCGTGTACAGTTTGCTTGTGGTTTTGTTACTGGTTGGTCACTTTTTACTGTACTTGGTATATATCTTTTTTTCTTTGGTTTACCTGGAGTAAAGAAGATGCTTCTATTCATCAACAAGAGAACAAAGGTAATGGTGATTGATGGAAATGAATGGCCTCAACGAGAAGAAGTAAACAACGATCCAAA
>JAJOOR010021216.1:0-50919 GCA_036250505.1 Solanum acaule | reverse complement strand
TAGTGAAGAACTGGTCTAGACGTCTTTCTCCATTTCTCCCGCATATATTGGAAGTTTCATGGGTTTAGCTTTTTATTGTAGAAGGATAGTGGAAGGATTTTCTTTTTTTTGCATTTCTATAGACTATTTTGACGCAAAAGAATGAGAATTTTTTGTTGACTAAAGATTGTGACAAGAGTTTTTCAAAATTTTTTTTGTTCTCTCATAATGTGCATCCATCATCGACAATTGAACAAAGTCACTCTCAAGAATAACAATCCCAGCCCAATGATTGATGACTTATTCGATCAGCTTCAAGGTGCTAGTTTCTTCACAAAGATAGACATTTAACGCAACTATCATATGTTCATGGCTAGAGAATGTTACATTCCTAAGGCAACATTCAAAACTCGGTATTGTCACTATTAGTTTTTGTCATTTATTGATTTTATGAAAAGAGGGTTCAAGAAGTATTTGGATATATTCGTTATTATGTTTACATATCACATCTAGATCTATTCTCAGAATGAGGATGAGCATGTTGATCATTTAAGAAACTTCTTGCCATTTCTTAAGTAATGTTCGATATTTGATATATTCAGTAATATTTGATTTTTTGTTGAGGTTAGTATCATTCCTTTGCCATATAATCTAACGAGTAGGTATTTAAGTTTATCCTTATAATACCGAAGTAGTTACGAATTGGTCTAGACCTCTTTATCCATTTCTCCCTAAGATATTGGAAGTTTCATGGGTTTAGTTTG
This sequence comes from Solanum acaule, assembly GCA_036250505.1. Classification (NCBI taxonomy): domain Eukaryota; kingdom Viridiplantae; phylum Streptophyta; class Magnoliopsida; order Solanales; family Solanaceae; genus Solanum; species Solanum acaule. Next base: position 50,176 of record JAJOOR010021216.1, on the reverse strand, counting down.
TTATTATAGAATGATAGTGGAAGGATTTTCTTTTGTTTCGTGGGTCCACTCACGCCCCATCTTGCAGGTCCTTGGGTGGGTGGACTGAAACTTGATTTTGAGGGCTTGACCCACGACCCCCACCGACAGGGCATGGGTCCACCTACTGGCTGTAGGTGACCCTCTTTTGGGCAATTTTGGTAGATTTAGGGGTCTTGGGGGGTTAGGCTTTAGGGTCCTCCTCAAGGACCCTTGGTTGGTCCTTGGGGAGTCATACCCTGATGTTTAACCCCTCAACCTAAGCTTGGGAACTCATTTTACAACATAAAACCCCACATCAAACTCAACAACACACTCATAAGGTTCTAGTTTCACCTACTAGTTTTTCCGAGGTGTTACATTATCTCTCGCTTAGGAACAGTCGCCCTCGAATGACACTTTAAACACTTTATGAAACTAAAGACTCAAGACTACCAGCCCATCATGCATGAAACATCATAACAATGCATAAATCATAGGAGGAAACATCAACTCCATCTCAATATACTCCATGCAACACAAGGAAGTAGGAACTACATCTACAAACTCAATATGCATGGAAACTTCAACATTTCTCATTTCATTAGAGGAATTACCTTCTCCAAATCAAATCATTCTCATTACAACATTATGAAGAAAATTTTGCAATTACTCTCAAAAGCACATTTAAGCATGTTCAACACTTTACCTCATTAAGTATATATTCAACTCATACTAAATGCACATCAACATGAGGAATACAAATCATGAACACTAATCTTCTCATTAAACATGAATTCATCAAGACATGCATAACATAAGGAGACCATGGAAACACATAAATCACACATGACTCCAAAACATGAAACAAGCTACAACGAACACTTTGTCTCAAGCTCGCATAGGAATAGAAGAACGAGATAAGGATATCGGAACTCTCAACAACCTTTCCTTCCAAACATACCATCTCCCCTTTGGGAGTAAACCCATACTAAGGCTAACACCAAAATAGCATAGGGACTTAATAAAACATTTTCATGGAAGGAACTTCCTTACTCTTCTATTTCTTAACTTGTCGGTCTAAGATCCCAACCGGTACTTCTAAACTAGGGAGGTTCTCATTAAGCAACTCTAGCTCACAAACAACCTTACCAACACCACTCGAGGTGAGAATTCCAAGTCAACGTAAATCATAAACATCAAGGACACTCAGCGACCTTTCTATCTAAGCACATCATCTCCCCCTTGGGAGTAAGCCTATATTGACTTTTCTAAGCCTTATTTCTTTCAATAATAAAGTCAGAGCAAGTCATCACTAAACCTTCACACTCATCACCCAAGATGATTCTAAACCAAGGTGAATTACACTTTTATCTTCTTTTAAAGGAGTCTACTTGCTCAACATATCTTGGCATCACTTAAACACAACTATTCATAAAATCCTCCAACACACCCTAAAACTCATCATGACTTTCTACCAACAAAACAAATAACCATAAAGCAACCCATTCATACTAAAGGATATCATCTAAATCTATCATATCAAGTTCTATCTAGTTACATTGCCAAAATTGGCATCACCACTAACCTTTTCTCCCTCAATCCTTGTAGCATTAGCCCTTCGAGTAGTCACATCTTGAAGACCATTGGATAAGGAATAGGAGAGATATCTTATACAGTTAAACTATATGGCACGACTTAGAGTAATTAAAGAAGTGAAGTTTTCCTAATGTCTTATAGCCTCTCATTCATAAATATGGAGCGGACGTGGCTTGTTAGACATCAATGATTACAACAATCCAAACATCTTGTGCTCTGATACCATGTTTGTCACGACCCAGACCTATGCCCCAGATGTAACACGACGTACAAGACTCCAAAGAGCCTCATACAAGCCTTATATCATTCATAACATAAGACATAAGAAAATGGTACGGAAATTAAAACACTTTTTAATCCATACAATCGAAAACTTCATTTAAAAACAAACAGCGAAAGTCTACCTGTCTCACATGGCCATCCAATACAAGTTGAAGTCTCCAAATAATAGGGTCACATCCCTAACAATAGAAAGTCTAAAATGTGTCTAATACATGAAAGAAATGAAACATCAACATAACACTTGTCCTCGGATCCATAAGGACCTAACAAAAGCTTGCGAGAATAGATGGTCCAAGCTTTGAACTAGAAGTAATCACCTCAAATGCCGGAATCACCTACACTTTGTTATAAATAGAACAAATATGGGTTACCACACAAAAATGTACTAAGTATGATAGCCATGCAAAAATCATGCTTGAAAAGAATATTTTGGTTTAAGACCATGCATTATGCCAATTTTGAGAAACATTATAAACTTTAGTATAAAAGGTATTAGATACAAGCATATTCAACATATAAGTCATTATACCACATTAGAACCATCATCTAAGGCAACCCTAAGTTATACTTCGCAATGTATAAATGGCATCCCATAATACCACTCATACTACGTACTCATTAAAGGACACCATAGACAAGGAACTTTCATATACAATTAGTCATGACAAAGTAAATCAACTCATGATAACAATCCAAGTTAAGGATTCCTCATTACATTAAGTCTTTAAGTCAACATTCTTCATTAGCATCATTATGAGCACATTCATTCATTAGACATTAACACATTAGAGAAACACACCATAGCCCATTCAAAGCCTTCTCGTACAATGCATGAATGACATCCCATACAACCACCCACACTTCATAGAACCTCTTGAGTAGGCATAGCACATAACTTACATGATGGGAATAAGCATTAACCAAAATAGACCATGTGAGTAAACCATGGAATCCGGTGTCTGTCCGACACCGTAAAGGGTTGGTCTACTTGCCTAAGGTAGATCCGGTAACTTTTTAGCTTAGGTGGATCCACTAGCTAATAACCTATGTGGGCACATAGTTATGGGATAAGAAATATGTTCATTGAAATCCGGCCTAACAACGGGAGAGCTTTCATCTTACTATATCCACTTGGTGATAATCTTACATTCCCATATAATAGTTCATTCTCATTAACATTATTGTATTTGAAAGAGCTACCAGCATTTGGTCTACTTACCCAAAGTACATTATATACATGAAAGGGCCACCACCATTAGGTCTACCGATTCAAGGTACATCATTAGGATAGCTTATTTAATCCTCAAGAAGGGCCACCACCATTAGGCCTACCGATTAATGGTTCATCATTCACACATGAAAGGGCTACCACCATTATGTCTACCAATTCAATGTTCATTAAGTCAAGATACATTAGTTACACAAGAAGAGGATGCCCTAAGCCTACCAATTCAATGTTCAATAAGTCAAGATACATTAGTTACACAAGAAGAGGATGCCCTAAGCCTACCAATTCAAGGTACTTCAATCAAAATCACTTTCAGTTACACAAGAAGAGGATGCCCTAAGCCTACCAATTCAAGATGTATCATTACATTGAAGAAACCTTTCACATTCCATCAGCATCATTAACAAGTGTGTAATTGAGAATAACCTTTCAAAAATAACACAATTGCATTGTAGACATGATCACATTACTTTCATTGAAATCACAACGCATATATGTATCATTATTATTAAACATCAACCTTCATAAATTTTCCCTCCACGTCTATGAATCAAACTCAATCCAAACATCAAGAATACTACATTAGATAGGAGGAATATCATGATTCAATAACTCTATAAATATAGACATAATGAATTTAACATGCTTCCATAATCAATCAACCCACATCATAAATTCACAATTTATTATTTTGGTGGAATCATGGGTTCATGGAGTAATTTCATCATAAATCAACATTAATTCATCAATTCAACCATAATTCATCATAAATAAACCATTGAAAATGTTTTGACGTTGAACACATGACTTAGATTTACCCTAATTTTGGGGGAAATTGGAATCTTTGAAATCATGTTTTGAAGGGACTCCTTGGTTGGAACTTAACCAAGGATGAAGACTACCATACCTTGATTGAAGAAACTCCACGAAATTGAGTGAGAAAGATGAACTCTTGAGTTCTAAACCTTGACTTCTTCTTCTCCAATGGAGGTTTCTAGAGAGAGAATTATATGGAGGAGGTGGTTTCTATTTTTGAGTTTTGGGAATAATGAATTGTAAAAGGGTGGTTAATAGATTAAAAATCCTTAAATAATTCTAATTAATCAAAATAAACCGACCCCTAACTTAACTAACAACCCTAGGAATTTACCACATTGCCCCTTAGTTGACCGAGATTGGACAACTTTTACAATGGTGACCCACTCCCATGACCCCTGGACCGTGGGTCCACTCACACCCCATCCTGCAGGTCCATGGGTGGGTGGACTGCAACCCGATTTTGAGGGCCTGACCCAAGACCCCCTCCTACGGGGCATGGGTCCACCTACTGGCATAGATGCCATCCGTAGGTGGCCCTCTTTTGGGCAGTTTTTGCAGATTTAAGGGTCTAGGGGGTTAGGCTTTAGGGTCCTTCTCAAGGACCCTTGGTTGGTACTTGGGGAGTCGTACCTTGTCGGTTAACCCCTAAACCCCTCAACCTAAGCTCGGGAACTCATTTTACTACATGAAACCCAATGTTAAACTCAACAACACACTCATAAGGCTGTAGTTCATCTACTAGTTTTTTTGAGCTGTTACATAAAAGGGTTGTTCTACTTGCCGAAGGTATAACCATGAACTCTTAGTTTAGGTGGATCCACTAGCTAGATAAATTATGGGGGAACATAGTGTATATATGGGATACGTAGACTTCTTCTAGAAACTCGGACTCAACTAACGTAGAAGGTATCCATCTCATGAGACATACATGGGAAGCCCGGACTCAACTAACGTAAAAGACTTCCATCCCATTTTAATAACCACTCGGTGCTAAGCATAAATCCCACGAAGTACTTATTAAGTCTTAACTTGATTCATGTATCATGGAAGGATGTCCATGATAACCAATCCAAGTTAGTTCATTAGGAAAGCTGATGAGATCATGCATGATAAAACCTTTCACCGTCCATGCCTACATGTATATCTTAGATTCAATTAGGTAAGAAAGCCTTTCAACCATAAAATCTTCATTATGTGAGAAAACCTTTCACATCATGTTCATTATGAGTTAATTATAATAACCTTTCAATCAGCCCACAACAACATTATCATAATCATTGACACTTCACTCTCAAGGTGTCCTTATAGCACTTACATATACTTCATGAAAACACGCATAATCTCATCACCTTGCCCTTTCAAGGTTCAAGCCCTACTATCAACGAACACATCTAGAATTTAAGCATTTGACATGAATTTCATTATAAATCATTTGATTCTATTGTTTCATGCTTTAATTCATAAAATTCACCTTTCACCAACAAAGACCCACATTATGAGATCAAAATTGAGAAATATGGGGAAATTCATGGGTTCTTGTGGATACATCATAAAATTCATAGGAAATCATCAATTCATGTTTAATATAACTTAATTCAATCCTAAAAATCAAGTTAGAAAGGAACCCATGACTTTGGAATCAAACCCTAGCAATTCAGGATTTCTACAATTTGAAATTGACGATTTTGAGAGGGCTCCAAACGTGAAAGCTACCCATGGATGAAATCCACCACACCTTATTCCAATTAATAGTCTTCAATGGAGAATTTAGCTCCTTAGATTCAAACCGTAGCTGAATCTTCTTCTTCTTCATCTTCCAGAGAGAGTATATTAAGGAGAAGGTTTTTGTTTTCTTTTAGAATTTAGGGAAAATGAATTAAATGGGGGTAACTTTGGGGTAAAAAGGGATTATATAGGGGTTCTAACCGAAGGCAAGATGACACCACTTTAGTTAAATTAAACTGGAAAAGACCCTTAACTCCTTAAAATAACTGTCCAGATCTGACCCACGAGACCACGATTGAAGGACCGTGGATGGACCTAAGGTTCGTCCTTCTTAATAGTAGATCATTGGTACAAGACCTTAAAATTGAGCCTTGAACCTATGACACCCGAACCCGAGCCGTGGACCGACCCACGGTTTGTAAGTCCCTTTCGTGATTCATGGCTTGTACTATTTTTGAGTCCTTAATGATAGACACTGGTCAATGGATAGTGGTCTGACCCACGGACCATCCTAGTGGTCCATCGTTTAGGATCAGAGAGTTGGAATTCTGGGTATCCAACAACGGACCACACATATGGTCTTTGGTCAATTCCACCGGCCGTGGGTGGCCGGTGTGGCTTGGCTGCACCAGTTCTTGGAAAGCTGCTACATGCCCTTTTTGGATACGGGGTGTTATAGTTTTGGAGATCATTTCATAAATGTATTTATAGTCAGGTTAAGGTTAGTACAACTTTTCACCCATAGATAGATGGTGTAGCGGAACTATAAATTAAGAACTTGGAGGATATGTTGAGACCTTGTGGATTGACTTTAAAGGTAATTGGATGATCATTAATGTCATGACCCAAACTACACCATACACATAACATTGACAATAAGACCTCGAGAGGCCCTACACAAGCCACTTAGCATATATCACACAAGTTCATAACAACCAAAAATGTTTTAGAAGTAGCATTTCAAAATAAAAAAGTTTGACGAAAACTAGCGGAAGTCTAACATAAGTCTCAAAGGCATCTATTACGTCAAAGGAGAGATTGAGACGTAACCTATATATAACATACATTATCCCAAAATAATACAATTGAAAAAAATAAAAGAGTCTGGTCCTCGGAACATGAGGACTCACAAATCATCAATATCTATATGAGATCACCATCCACGAGTATGGGTGGTAGTAGCATCGGACCCTACATTAGTGAAACAATGGAGGCAAAAGTGTGTGTTAGTACATGAAATGTCCCAGGTATGATAGCCATGCATAAGAGTTATGAAATTCATGCTAAAATTAATTTATATGACATGCAACGACCAAGCTCAATTATAAAATAATATGTTGGAAAACATAAGTCATAACCATGGTCAATGCAATCTAAACATCTTTAAAACACCTTCGAGATACTTTTAGAAAGTAACTTTAGTTCATTATTGTTGGAGATTTACTATAAACCAATATAGACCATGTTAGCTATAACATAGAATACAGTGTCTACCACACATCGATAAAAGATGTCCTTACTTGCCTAGGTAAAAACCCATAAACTTTTAGCCTAGGTGGATCCACTAGCTAATGACTATCGGGGACAGGGCTACAATGGCACATATTTATCGGATAGGGTGATTGCACCTTGAAACCCGACCTCAACTACAGGAGAGATTCCATCTCTATATCCTTTCGATGCTAACCATAAATTCCATAGAATAGCCATTAATATTATCATATATTATCATCCATGTAAAGGCATGTCAAGTAGCCAATCCAAGATAGAAATCATTAGAGTAGCTCCTTAATATCGATTATTCTTAGGTAAGAAAACCTTTCAACATCATGAATCCTTTATGTGATAAAATTCATTCATAATAATGTAATGAGTAGTATGTGAGAAACCCTTTCATAAAACCAACAGTAACGATGAAGCAACCTTTAATCATTCTTCCATCAACCTCATAAAGATCATGCGTATCTTCATTAATTCATCTTTCATAGTTCAAAAGATTCTTCATATGATCAAAATCTAGAAATAATGGATCATGCATGGTTTCAAGTGAATTCAACTTAAAAAACATGTAATTATCTCAATTCATGAATAAAAAGGTATAAAACAATCAATTGGATCAAAATTGAAAAGAGCCCATGAGTTTTAATAAAACCCTAACTTCAATTGGAGAATTTAACTTGTAAAATTAAAGAATTTAGCAACCCTATGGAGGAAAGCACTCCTTAGGTGAATGCTATCATACCTTAATGCCAACATCCTAGAGTAAATGGTGAACTTGAGACTTGATCGTCATACCCTAAACTTCTTCTTCTACCTGTAGAGAGAAAAATAGTGGGGAAGAACTTGATCAACTCCTGGGATCAACTCCTGGGATTTTATGAAATTTGTCGGAATATTTTTTACATATGGCCTAGGATAGAAGGTAAAATGATATATTATTGGGTTAGAATAATTAGGAAAAGACCCAAAAGCACTTAAAATTAAACTTCCCAGCATCAAAAAATAGTTCAAACCTATGCTTAGTAGTACATACTATGGGCGGTCTTGGTCGACCATAGGTGGAGTTAAATGACTCAAACGACGGGGCCCATGTACATTTAGTAGGTCTACTTATGGACCGTACATGGCCACCGTAGGTTCTTAAAATTTCCCAAACATTTTACTTCATCTCCCTTGTCACCTACATATGCTATCTACCAACCGTAGGTAGGAGCCATAGGTCACACCTATAACCCAAAACCTGTATTTTCCATCTTCTTCAAATTCAAGGTGTTACAATATCTCCCCCTTGGGAACATTTATTTTTCAAAGGGACTCAAGACATCATAAGAAGGGTAGGACGAAGATCAAACAACCTAACATGAATGCAATAACATAAATGCACATATGTGAAAAGGAAAATCAACTCCAAGATAAAGCATATTAAAAACATCATTCCATTAGGACTATATGCAACTCTAACTCAAATTAACATAACCATGGAGAAATAAATCAAATTAACTTATTTTCTCAAAAAATACGTTTTCATGCACATGAATGCATAAGGAAATATGAGAAGGACTAAGTGATAAAGATAGACAACGAGGAACTGAATACCTCAAACTAGTGTGGGATTATAGGGAAAGAGATGAGGATAACGAGACTTTATATCAGCATCGGCCTCCCAAGTTTCACCCTCAACTAACTGATTTCTCCAAAGAACCTTCATAGTAGCAACTTCCTTATTTCTCAATTTCTTAACTTGCCGGTCCAAAATCTCAACCGAAACTTCTTCATAAGAAAGATTCTCCTTAACTCCCAAACCTTCCAATTGAAGTATGGACGTTGGATCTCCAAACGTTTCTTCAAAAATAAAACATGGAAAACCGGATGCACTAATACCAAATTATTAGGAAATCAAGTTCATAAGCAACTTTACAAAAACACATCAAAATTTGATATAGGCCCACATAACGGGGACTAAGCTTCCCTTTTCTCCCGAACCTCATCACACACTTCATGCATAATATTTTAAAGTAGACTTAATCATGAACATCAAAATCAAAGTTTCTCCTTCTAACATTGTCATAGGACTTTTGTCGACTCTGAGCTATTTTAAACCTTTCTCTAATAAGCCGAACATTCTTCATAGGATCATGTACCAATTTGGGATATATAAATGCAACTTCACCAACTTCATACCAACCTATAGGAGATTTACACCTCCTACCATAAAGCTCCTCAAATGGAGCCATACCAATGTTGGAATGATAACTATTATTGTAGTAATACTCAATCAAAGGAAAATGATCATTCTAATCATACACACTCTTAACATATCTTTCAACATTTGCATAGTATCCTCTACTTTCCCATCAGTTTGCGGATGAAAGGTTGTACTAAGCTTAACACGAGTACCAAGGCCCTTTCGAAAAGATTTCCAAAATTGAGAGGTAAATTGGGTAGCACCATTGGAGATAATGGATAAGGGCACTCCATGCAACCTAACCATTTCTTTCAAGTATAACTTAGCATAGTCCCCTTCCTTATATGAAACTTTAATGGGAATTAAATGAGAGGATTTCGTCATACAATCCATAATAACCCAAACAGTAATTTTGTCATTAGCTGTGGGGTAATCCAAAAAAAAAGTCCATAGTCAAATATTAACACTTCCAAGTAGGAATAATAATATCTTTGGATAAACCTCAGGAATATTGAGGCTCAACTTTTAGTTGTTGACAATTAGGACATTTAGCCACAAATTTCGCAATATCCTTCTTAATCTTATTCCACCAATAGACCTCCCGCAACTCACGGTACATCATGGTGTCTCCCGATTGAATGGAGTATCGAGAACTATGGGTTTCTATTAGAATATGACTCCTCGAATAATCGACATTGGGAACATACAAATGACCTTGATATCGAAGCACACCATCTTCCTCTTAGGAGAAAGCCTCAACAGACTTTTTAAGCACTGCTTCCTTCAGTTCAATGAAAGTCAGTTCAACACCTAGCTTATATTTAACATCTTACACTAAATATGATTGTGAACTAATATGGACCATAACACCGCCTTGGGTATAGTCAACCAAACGAATACAAAATCAACCTTATGAATCTTTTATGTTAGAAAATCCTTTCTCAATTATGTTATGAGTGGTATGTGAGAAATACTTTCACAAAACAACATCATCTATGCTTTACTCACAAACAACTTAAATCATTCTTTCATCAACTTCATAAACAATCATGCATATCTTCATAAATTTATCTTTCATAGTTCGAAAGCTTTTTCATATGATCTAAATCTAGAATTCATGGATCATGAAAGGAGTTAAGAGGATTCAACTTAAAAACATGTAATTATCTCAATTCATGCATATATATAGGCATAAAACAATCAATAAGATCAAAATTTAAAAGATCCCATGAGATTGAATAAAACTCTTACTTCAATTAGAGATTCTAACTTGTAAAATTGGAAAATTTAGGAACCCCTTGGAGGAAAAGGACTCCATAGTTGAATCTTATCATATGTTGATGCCAAAATCCCATAATCAATAGTGAATTTGAGTCTAGGTCTTGAAACCCTAGACTTCTTCTTCAAGCTTTAAAGAGAGAAATATTGGGGAAGAACTTGATTAACTTTTGGGATTTTAGGAGAATGAGCTCAATTGGGAAATTTGGGGGAAAATGTTTATATAGGGCCTAGGATAGAAAGTAAAACAACATAGTATTGGGTTAGAATAATAAGTAAATAACCCAAAATCCCTTAAAATAAAACCTCTAAGCCTTGACCAATGGTTCAAACCTACAGTCTATAAGTCCTACTACAGACCATCCTGGTTTAACGTATGTAGGGATTAGGGACTTGTTTTTGGACATTCAAATAATGGGGCATATGTACAATTAGTAGGTCTATCTATAGAACGTACATAGACCCCATAGGTCCTTAAAATTTCCCAAACATTTTACTTCATTTCCCTTGTCACCTACAGAAGTCATCTACAGTCAGTAGATGCTTCTGCCAATTGTAGGTGGGATCCATATGTGATACGTGAAGCCCAAAAATTGCATTTTCCATCCTCTTCAAATTTGATGTTTTACAATTTCCATTTGATTGATTTTGCTTATAATAATAGTGATAACTTGAGTATTCAAATAGCTGTGTTTGGGGCTCTCTATTGTAGGAGGTGTAGGACTCTTATTGGTTGGTTTAAAGTTTGTAAGAGGTAGCTTTGATAGGGCTCAGGTCAGTTCATGAGTCCATGTAAAAGGTTTTACTTATAAGGGATAGGTTGGGAATGGTTTAGAATAGACATAAATTTTATAAGGATGTGAGAATGAGTGATCTTGAATTTTTCATTGATGATTGGGTTTATTTAAAAATTTCAACCATGAAAGGCTAATGAGGTTTTGTAAGAAATAGAAGCTTTGTTCATATTTGGTAGGCCCTTATCACATTTTGAGGGATTTAGGTAATGTGAATTATGAGTTGGAATTGCCTTCAAAGTTTGCATCTGTGAATCAAGTGTTTCATGTGTATTTGTAGAAAGAGTGCATTGGTGATCTGACTACATTTGTGTCATTTGAAAGTGTCAATGTGAAGGTAAGTCTTTCTTAAAAAGAGGTCATAGTTGAGATTGTTGATTATTAGATTCGTAATTTTATAAACAAGGAAATTAGTTTAGTGATAATCATTCGAGGAATAAGTTTCTAGAGGGTGCTTCTTGGGAATATTAAGCCGGTATAACGTAAAAGTATTACTATATATTCACTTCCAATTCACTTTTAGCAGAGATCTTAGTTACTCCTATGTACTCTTTGGATTTATGTATGTACACTATTTTCATGTCTAAGTAATCATCCATGTTCATGAAATGTTGTTTAAGCTCGGAGTTAGTCAATACTTTAATTTTATCTATTTTTTCATTCATGATGTGTTTTAGATCTTTCACTACTCTTTTCATGCCTCTTTAAACCTAATTCAAAGAAGAATATTATGTAGAGGAAGATATTGTAACATCTCAAAAGGGCCTCACTCAGATAGAGATGGAAAGTGTAGAAATCTGTAACAACTCGCATTCGAGAAAGGGCTATATAACATTTTTCAGAGTTTCCTGGTGCCATCTAATGGAGGCCAAACATGGCCATGGACCGGACCACGGACCGTAGGTGTGGTCCGTGGATGGTCACCTAATAACCCATTAGAAGAACAGGAAACTCTGAATTTTGGCTTGGACCAACGGACCGTTGTTGGGTCCACGATCAGTGGGTCGGGGTCCGTAGATCAGGCCCCAAAAGTCTCAAAGTTTCTGAACTTGGTGACGATGTGCAGGACAGACATTGGTCTGTCCACGGTCTGTCAGGCAGGGATCTGTAGGTAGGAAGTTATTGTAGGGGTACTTGGGTTTTTTCCTAATTTTTTATCCCTATACTACGCTGTTTTTCCTATGTATAAGAATCCTCTATACGTGATTTAAACCTCCAAATTAGGTCATACAAGTTATTCTCCTAAAACTCTAAAATAAGACCAAAGTTCTTCCTCTCCAAGATATTTCTCTCTCTAGAAGTTTGGAGAAGAAGATTCAAGCTAGGGTTGAAGGTCAAGTATCCATTCTCAAATTTTTCTTGGGCTTAGATAGCAAGGTATGATAGCTTTTCATCCATGAAATCCTTGCATCCATGGATCCCCTATGTTCTCCAATTGAAAAGTAAAAATTCCCCAATTTGAATTAGGGTTTTCATCAAAGTTGTGGGTCTTTATGAATGTTGATTCAATTGATTGAATTATGATATATTATGCATGAATTGAGAGGATTTCATGCTTTTAGGATGAATTCATATGTACCAATGCTTAACCCATGTTTCTAGGATGAAAATGATATAAATAGGTTTTACTCTATGAAAGGAGAATTTATGGATTTATGCGTATTCTTATTTGATAAATAAGGAACATTATGAATTGCCTTGAAATTGAATAGTATGTGATGATTATGATATAAATTGCTTTGAGAGTTAAGCATATGATATGAATTATTGATTATTGATGTAATTTTTGTGTAAGGGATCTTTCCCACATGATTTTCTTATGTATGAATGTTAAAAGCTTTCTCACATTGAATGATTCTAGGTTGAACGGATCGCTCACCTAAAATGAATCTAAGCTTAGGAGCTATGAATATGATAAGGCTAGAGGTGATTACAGTTGACCTCAAATGAGAATAATAAGAGGCGAATACCCATATTCCTTAGAGTCGGACAAGAGGAGAAAACCAATATCCTAAGTAATAGACAAGAGGTGAGTACCCATGTCATATGATAGAAAGACAAGAGGTGAATAGCCATGTCACATGATGTAGGGACTTGAGGAGCCTACCCACGATCCCATAGAAATATAGAAAATAGGTGACGACCCACGATCCTATGGTAAGAGGGATAAGATGCGACCACCCATGATCCCACGGTAATAAGGTATAGAGGCAATTACACATGCTCTCTTATAGTAAGGCAAGAGGCGATTCCCCATGTCTTCAAAAGATAATCTAGGATGTGTTATGATAGGTGATGAGCTTGGATTGTTGCTTGAATCTTCCTTCTATGATGTGTAAGACTTGTGGCGGATTACCCATGTCTTGACTAAGTATAAATTGATGTTACATCAAGAAGTACCCCTTATATGTTGAAATGATATATTATGTGCATTGATTATGTTTTATGACTTATGATGTCTAACTCTTATGTTATGTTTATTTAATCTGTCATATTTTGTACATATGTGTACCAACGATGCTCTTGCCTACATTACTTATCCATATGTATGGTCCGGCGTTCCCGATTCTCATCCCCGTGGCTACAATCCATAGTAGATGCAAAGTTAAAGATTTGTGAGTCCTCATAGTATCCGAGGATTCGGCCACTACTTTTCTTATGTTATTTTCATTTTAGTTTTGAATATTGATGTATGGGATACTGTTGTTGACTTGGTAGAGCTTGACATGTTAGATTTAGAAGTTATCTTGGGTATGGATTGGTTGCACTCATGCTATTCTTCTATCTATTGTGGAACTCGTGTAGTCAAGTTTTAGTTCCCAAATGAGCTTATCCTAGAAAGAAAGGGGGGGGGGGGGCCAATTCTATGCCTAAGGGTCAGTTTGACTCTTATCTTAAAGCTAGAAAGATTATTTCTAATGGTTGTTTTTACCATCTAGTAAGGGTGAGGGATGTAGATTTTGAAACCCCGTCTCTTTAGTCGGTCCCCGTTGTCAATGAGTTTCCAGAAGTTTTCTAGATGACTTACCCGGTATTCCTCTGGAGCGGGAAATATATTTCGGTATTGACCTTCTCCTAGATACACAAGCTATATCTATTCATCCATACCGTATGGCTCCGGCAGAACTTAAGGAGTTGAATGAGCAGTTTAAGGACTTGTTGGATAAGGGCTTAATCTGACTAGTGTCTCTCCATGGGGTGCTCCAGTTTTTATCGTTATAAAGAAGGATGGTTCTCTTTGTATGTGCATTGATTATAGACAGTTGAACAAGGTGGCTATTAAGAACAAGTACCATCTCCCAAGGATTGACGATTTGTTTGACCAACTTCAAGGGGAAAGTTATATCTATAATATTGATCTTCGATCGGGTTATCACCAACCGAGTGTAAAATATGATGATATTCCGAATACCACTTTTCAAATTGGGTATGGTCATTATGATATTATATTCATGTCTTTTTGGTTGACAAACGCTCCAGCGGCATTTATAGACTTGATGAATAGAGTGTTTAACCAATATCTTGACATGTTTGTGATTGTGTTTATCGATGATATTTTGATGTATTAAAGGAGTGAGAATGAGCATGTTGACCATTTGAGAAATGTGTTGCAAGTTCTTAAGGACTAACAACTTTTTGCAAAATTTAGCAACTGTTAATTTTGATTAAGGTCCATAGCTTTCCTTGGTCATATTATTTCGAGTAAGGGTATGCAGGTAGTCCTAGGAAGACGGATGCGGTCAAGATTTTGC
Organism: Solanum acaule; assembly: GCA_036250505.1. Classification (NCBI taxonomy): domain Eukaryota; kingdom Viridiplantae; phylum Streptophyta; class Magnoliopsida; order Solanales; family Solanaceae; genus Solanum; species Solanum acaule. Next base: position 35,017 of record JAJOOR010021216.1, on the reverse strand, counting down.
CTAGACCTCTAACTCCCTCGGATATTAGACTTTTCTTGGGTTTGGCTGGTTACTATAGAAGGTTTGTTGAGGGTTTCTCTTCAATTGAATCTCCTTTGATTACTTTGACTCAAAAATAGGCTAAATTCATATGGTCGGAAGCGTTAGAGAAATGTTTCGAAGAATTGAAAGATAGACTTACTTCAGCTCAAGTGTTTACCTTATCGGAAGGTACAAATGGTTTTGTGGTGTATTATGATGCCTTTAGAGTTGGGTTGGGGTGTGTGCTTATGCAAAATAGTAAAGTGATTGCCTATGCTTCAAGGCAACTTAAAGTCCATGAGAAGAATTTTCCTACCCATGACCTTGAGTTAGAGGCGGTTGTTTTTTCCTTAAACATTTGGAGGCATTATTTGTATGGGGTTCATGTTGATGTTTTCACCGACCATAAGAGTTTATATTATGTGTTTAGTCAAAATGACTTGAATCTTCGCGAAAGAAGGTGGCTTGAATTATTGAAGGATTATGACATGAGTGTTCTTTATCACCGTGACAAGGAAAATGTGGTAGCGAATGCTATTAGTCGGTTGTATATGGGTAGTGTTGCTCATATTTATGATGATAAGAAACATTTTGTCTAAGATGTTCATAGTTTGGCCCAATTAGGTGTTCAATTAGTGGACTCCACCAAGGGTGGTATTATGGTTCACAATGGGTCCGAATCGTCTTTTGTGGCAAATGTGAAATCTAAGGAAGGTCTTGAACCTATTTTGGTTGAATTGAAAGAAGAGGTGCTTAAGAAATCTTTCGAGGCTTTCTCCCAAGTGGGAGATAGTGTACTTAGATACCAAGGTCGTTTGTGTATTCTGAATTATGATGACTTGAGGGATCAAATCATGATGAAAGCCCATAGTTCGTGGTATTCTATTAACTCGAGAGCCACCAAGATGTACCGTGACTTGCAGGAGGCCTATTAGTCGATTAGGATGGAGAAAGATATTGCGGGATTTGTGGCTAAGTGTCCCAATTGTCAACAAGTGAAAGTTGAGCATCAGTGACCGGGAGGTTTGTCTCAAGATACTAGCATTCCTACTTGGAAGTGGGAAGACTTAAATATGGACTTTATAGTTGGTTTTCCTAGCACCCAGCGACAATACGACTCTATTTGGGTTATAGTAGTGTAAGACCCCGCAAGCTAGTAGACTAAACTAGAGCTAAGTGTGAGGGTTAGAGCCAAGGAAGAGTGCAAGGGACAAGGGAGAGGACTAAGGAGGTCCACTCTCCCATAGACACAGCCTAAGAAACCACGAGAACTACCACTGTTCCTGTTGAGGAAGACAACTTGTGGTGTTGCTCGTGGTGGGCTAGGCAGTAGCCTCCCCAAGGCAGCCAAAAAAACATCCCCTCTTCACGAGCCACTCCACGGCTTGTGGTGAAGATTACGGCTTGTGGGAAGGCTCGTGGAGGTGCCTTAGGATGTTAGAATTAAGGGTACACTTCCCTAGCCACTAGTCCATGGACCACAAAGGGCACCACGGCCCCTGGTAGAGATCACAGTCGTGGTAAGGTTCGTGGACTTGCCTTAGAGTGTAGGGGTTTTGGGAGTGGGCTTCCTAGCTACTACCTTATTGTCAACGAAGGAGACCACGACTCGTGGGACCTCACATGGTCTTTGGGCAGTGCACTGAAGGTTGAGGGTTAATAATAGGTCTTTTCCGATTTTTTATTAAATTAAAGTGAGTTAGTTTTTCCTAAGCTTAGTACACCTATGTAAGGGATTTTAACATTAAAACAAACACATTAAAGACATATTTTTCAAACCCAAAATAAATTCCCAAAAATCTTCCTCTCAAATATTTCTCTCTCTAGAAACTAGAAGAAGAAGAAGGAAGTTCAAGATAGATTCATGGTCAAGGCTCAATTCCTCTACTCAAGCTTAGCATAAGGCTTTGTTGTTAAGGTATAATATCTTTCATCCATGGACATCTTCCATCCATGGCGTTCCTTCAAAATCTCAAATTTCAAAAAAATAGAAATCCCCAATTGTTAGGGTTTGATTCAAAAGTCATGGTTCCTTTCAAACTTGATCTAATGATAGAATTATGTTATTCTAAGCATGAATTGATGATTTCCAATTGTTTTTATGGTGTATCCCCAAGTACCCTTGTTATTCTCATAATTCTCAATTGTGATCTTATGATGTGCTTCTTTGTTAAAGAAAGAGGAATTTTATGAAATTATGAATGAAGTGATAGAATCACATGAACTATAATAAATTCCATGTCTAATGCTTGAATTCTCTATGTGGTGATTGAAAGTAGGCTTTTAACCTTGAAAGATCAAAGTATGACATTATGCATGTTTTTTATGAAATCTATGTAAATTCTTTAAGGACACTTTGAGAGTAAAGTGCCAATGATTATGATATTGTTGTTGTGTTTATTGAAAGGACATTCTCATAAACACAAGGTTTACATGATCTTAAAGGTTTTCTCACATAATGAAGATTCTAAGGTTGAAAGGATTTCTCACCTAATTGAATCTAAGATTTACAAGTAGACATGGACGGTGAAAGGTTTACTCACGCATGGTCTAAAGAGCTATCCTAATGAACTAGCTTGGAATGGTAAGATGACATGCCTTTCCATGGATGATAAGAATAAGTAATAAAATACTATTCAATGGGAATTATGGTTAGCACCAAGTAGATATTGATAATGAGATGGAAGCTCTCCCGTTGGTAGAGGCCGGATTCATAAAATAAATCTCATGAGATGGAAGCTGTCTCGTTATTAGAGGATGGGTTTCTAGTAACAATCTCTTTATCCCATAACTATATATCCCCAAAGGTTGATAAGCTAGTGGATCCACTTAAGCTAGAAATTCATGGTTCTACCTTAGGCAAGTAGAACAACCCTTTCGGTGTGGGAGACACTGGGGGATCATGCTATAGCTCACATTGTCTCTATGTCTGTTAAGGCTAAATTTCCCACAAAAAGATTAATAATGAACTAAGACATGCGTAAATAAGTATCTCGTAAGTTTTAAAAGAACTTAAAGATGATAGTAGCCTACATTGAAGATGATGTTATGACTTATGTTTTCCAACTATCTCTATTATGATGATTAAACTTGGTAAATTGCATGTTTTGAAATGAAATATCTCTTTAGAATGTTTAAAATGTTTTATGCATATTTATCATACTTAGTGCATTTTTGTACTAACACATACTCTTGCCTACATTTTCCCCAAAATGTAGGGTCCGACTGTGAGGGTCGACAGTTTTGTGGCTAGAGCTTGGACATTGTTGTTTTCTGAGCTTGGTGAGTCCTCATGATTCGAGGACATATTTCCTATCTATAGTTTCTTTCATGTATTTCTACGTCTAAACATGATGTATGTGCTAGGCTAAATATCATTCGAAATTGTAATAGATTGGTATGATGAAACAAGTGTCTAGACTTCAATTTTCTTTTATGAAAAACCTTTTAGACTTGAAATATTGTTTTACTATAATTTGTTCTATTTCTTATGTTATGAGGAATAAGTGGCTTGTATAGAGTCATTCGGGGTTCTATACGCCATGTTACATCTACGGGGTACCCCTAGGTCATGACAAACATGGTAATCAGAGCACAAGGTATAGAATTGTCCTAGGATGATATCTCATAAACTATGTCTAGTAGAGTCTTGTTCATGAGTATTAAGCGAGAAACATTTATGAATGAGAGGCTACAAGATGATTAGGAAACTTCTCTTCATTCATTACTCTAAGTCATTCCATAGAGTTTAACTCTATAATATATCTCTCCTATTCCTTATCATATGTTCTTCAGGATATGTCTACTAGAAGGGAAGCTAAAAGGATGGAGGGTTACAATGTGGAAGAGGGAGCTCCTCTCCAAGATCTGATAGATCCTTTGGCTGAGAATGTTACAAATGCTGAGTTTAGGTCGGCTTTTCAAATGTTGGCCCAAGCTATGATGGCACAAGCCAATACAGAGTCGATACTCCCTGTGAACCCGAATGTGGGTACGGTGGCTTCAAGAGTGAGAGATTTTATGAGGATGAACTCTCCATAATTTTATGGCTCCAAAGTTGGGGAGGGCCCTCAAGAGTTTATAGATGAGGTCTATAAGGTACTTGCTATTATGGGGGTGACTCCGGTAGAGAAAGCAGAATTGGCCACTTACTAATTGAAAGGTGTTGCTCAAGTATGGAACGACCAATGGAAAGAGGATAGGGCAGTAGGAGCGGGTCCTGTAGAGTGGGAAGTGTTTAAATCTGTGTTGCTTGATAGGTTCTTTCCCCTTGACATGAGGGAAGCAAAGGTGAAGGCATTCATTAACCTTCGTCAAGGAAGTATGAGTGTGAAGGAGTATGCTTTAAGGTTCACTCAATTGTCTAAGTATGCTCCAACAATGCTTGTAGATTCTAGGGCAAAGATGAGTAAGTTTGTGACAAGTATATCCGAAATGGTGGTTAATGAGTTATGTACTGACATGCTCATTGGTGACATGGACATCTCTTGTCTTATGGTCCATTGACAACAAATTGAGGAGGAGAAACTCAAAGGAAAGTCTATGGAGGTAAAAAGGGTTAAGACCGGTGATGGAAACTTCTCTAATACAAAGTCCGATGGACAAGGTCGACCTAGATTTCTACATAGGTTTTCCGGTCAACGTTCCTCTAAATCTCCTCCAAAGTCTGATAAGGATATGGTGTCTAACCCTAAACCTCAAGGAGGGAATGGAGGTGGTTATTCTTTGGCTAGGTGTACGTGTGCTAAATATGGGAAGACGTATGATGGTAAGTTCCAAGCCGACACTAATGGTTGCTTTAGTTTCTGGAAGAGTGGACACAAAATGAGAAATTGGCCTATGCTTGCGGCTAAAAGGAGAGAGGTTAAGCAAGATCCTCCTAGCGGTTCGAATTCCAATGGCCCCAAGTAAAACCACTTTTATGCACTCCAATCTAGAGATGACCAAGAGAGTTCTCCGGATGTATTTCCCGATATGTTGAAATTCTTTCAACTTGATGTGTATGCTTTACTTGATCCGGGTGCTACTTTATCTTTTGTGACGCCATATGTGGCTATGAGGTTTGTTGTTCCTCCAGAATTAATATTAGAACATTGTTCTATCTCTACACATGTTGGTAATTCTGTGGTGGCTAAGAGGGTCTATAGAAGATGTCCTATTTTCTAATCGCATAGAGTTACTCTTGTTGATTTGGTAGAGCTTGACTTATTAGATTTCGATGTGATTCTATGTATTGATTGGCTGCATGCATCTTATGTTTCTATATATTGTAGAACTCCTGTGGTCAAATTTCAATTCCCAAATGAGCCTATCCTAGAGTGGAAGGGGGAAATTCTATGCTTTGAGGTCAATTTATCTCTTGTCTTGAAGCTAGAAAGTTGATTTCTAAGGGTTGCATTTACCATCTTGTTAGGGTGAGGGGTTTATATTCCAAAACCCCTACTCTTGAGTCGGTCCTCATAGTTAATGAGTTTTCGGAAGTATTCCCCGATGATTTACCCGGTATTCCTCCTGAGAGGGAAATTAGACTACAACATTTTAGGCTTTCAGCCACACTCGTAAAGTGTGGCCTGAACTAGCAAAAAGTGTGGCCTTTAATAAAAGGCAACACTTTTTGACTTTAAGCAACACTTTTTTGGGGGTGGCCTAAAAGGGCGTAACCTTTGACCTTAGGCAACACTTTTCAAGTGTTACCGTAGCAGCCATGCTTAAAAAGCGTGGCCAAAGAGGTACAAAGGCCACACTTTGTTGCATCTCATTGGCAACACTTTTATTTGATAAAACTACACTTTCTAGCGTGGCCTTTGCTTTGTTATTGGCCACACTTTAAAAGTGTAGCTTTTTATACCTCTTCAACAATAACACTTATAAAGTGTAGCTTTTTGAAATGTACATACTGCATTTTATAATCAATAAGCCACACTATTGGCATCCCTCTAGCCACACTTTTAAAGTGCGGCAACATTGTCTAGAATTTTTATAGCCACAATTTCTAATTGAAAAATAATATTTTTTGTTTGGAGAGATTCACTCACATAATTTTATAATATAAATGATCTCAAACATCAAATTAGCTAATAAATAGTTCAATATATTGATTTACAATAAACTTTGAAAAACATGTCTTGTATTACACACTTAGAAAGGAATATTTTAAAGAGGAGTACTAGTAATAAATTTCGCAATGTATTCAAACATATATAATAGTAGTTCAAAAACAACATCATTCGCTCCAATATATTGAGTTGACCTGGGGCCATTATTCAAATTTGATCACCTGCATTTTCATACACATTCAAAAGAAAATTAAATGTTAGAAAAAAATTCACCTGCATTTTCATACTATTCATGGTTAATCATCCTATGAGAGCATTGAAAAAGGAGGAACAAGATGAATCGTGATGGAAGAATCAATTTTTATGGACACTACATTATGTAAATACCAACATATGGCAGTTGGTTAAAACCAAGTATCCTAGAATGCAGAATTTAGCATTCTATGATGATGATAATAATAATAAGATTTCGAAGGATATATTTGAGGTAGTGGAAGAGTTATTTGATCTCCCCCATTGAAACAAAGAAAAAGAACACTGAGAACCTGTCAAATACCAAACTTCTAAGCAGATGAAAATGATGCCTTTGACAGACATCTCTCCAAGTCAGGGATGGAGATACTGTTGCGTGGGACTTTGCGCTTATGGTTGTATGACTACACAACAACCAAAGCTACCCATTGAGGAGCATGAGGTCAATCACCACCCTTAGCTAGATCCTCTACATCACAATGATTGCACAGTGATATAACAAGAAAATTAATTAAAGGTATAACATAAGACCAATAAAAGAAATTTGACAGGACTAAGTGGAGCGTGGGAGAAGAGTACAGGCAAAAAGAAGGAAAATACAGAATGAGTGTATGTTAAGATAGTTTTTTCTCATTTTGAAAATTTGGTAGTAGCTCATATTAGGTGTAGTCCAGGTCATAGAAACCACCAATCCGGCAGCCTAAGTGGAACCTATCATTTCTTTTCATTCTCTTCCAATAAGGATAACTATTTTTTCCTTAGTAAAGACGAGTTCTTTGGTTAGAAGCATCTTCCCCAAAATCTTCCACTAAACCTGGAGTGAACCCTCCAAGATTTTCTATCAATGTATTGAGCATATCTACTACCATAACATTTTATATTCTTATAAAGGTTCTTAATTGACAAGTCGAGATAAACAAGAATTCCATGCTTTCAAATTGATTAGCATGATTGACTCATCCACATATGCAACAGGAGGTAATCAACTAGTTGAGCTGCAAACTTATGCGTGCAAAATATTACTACACTCCAAGCTTGAGTGGTTTTAAGAAATTATCAAATACAGGTGTCCTCTGTTTATATCAAAATTAATAACTTAAGTACTCACAAACATATCCAACCCAATAATGGAAAACTTAACACACGTGTGCATTTAAAATAGTAGTAAAAATACTTTCTATAAAATATGTGATAAGCATCGCAAGCTTGACCCGAAACGATAAGCATTTCATATACACCTGAATATAATGATCGGCTCTGATGGAGACACTTTAGAAGGACGGGTGCAGTCCTCATAAACAAAATGAACAACTCCTGAAATGGTGAGCACGCTGCAGGGCCTGCTTGTCTACTTGAGGATTCCAATCTTGCTCGTAAAATATGACCTACACCACCACAACTTGTCAAAGAGATGAAAGAAATAAATGTCCAATCAAAACAAGACAGATCCATATGTTACTAACATCACTATGCAGTGGCCAAAAGGAACATGAATGACTATTTTGTTCCATTGAAATCGAACTTAAGACACGAGTTAAAGTATATCATCCTAATCACATGCAAGAACTGCACCATTAAGCATTGCTAGGTCCAGAAAAATTATGACTTCCTAACACATGCTCCACCTATCATCCAGTAGGTATCAACTAGCATCACTGTGATGCATGTTGTCAACAAATATGAGCTATCATCACTTTTTTTCTTAATGGCATAACTCATGAGCTAAATGTCTCAATGATAACGACTAGGAAAAGAGAAGTGCATCAATATCCATGAATGAAGATAATATTCTTTAACAAATTTGAGATCAACCGTTGAACTAGTTAAAGTTTGAACTTGAACTGTTAGATATTCTACCTGTGCATTACAATTTCACTTTTGTGTATGATCCAAGTGTCTTTATCACCTATTTCCATATATCAAGAGGAGAAAACGTTGATGAATGAACACTCCTTACTTGTACAATATATATTCGAAAGAAGTACTTTTAAAATGAAAACGACATATTTTCCTGTTGTGAAACATTAGAAATAAATACAAAATAATGCAGGATAATCTTTTAAAGCTAAATAACTAACAACTGCATACTCTTAACTTAGTAATAGCCGGGTAGATTGCAATTACTTAAGGTGCATATCCAATGTGAAATCTACAGCCACAAAATTACAAACAGTGACATCAGCAGAAAGCAGATACAGTACCTGAACTAGCTGTTCTCCCTCTTCATATGATTCCGGTTCTATACCAGCAAAAAGGTAAGGATAACTACATGCTTTTCGTAGTTGAATTACCTGGAAGTGAGTCTGCACGTTAGTATTAGGAAAGACACAAGCTGAGCTCTAACAAATAGATCTCCAAATGGCTGAAGCAATAGTGCTTAACTTGTCTCCATTCCCATCACTTTTTAACATACAACAGCAAAGACCCCACAAACTTAAACACAATCCATTAACATGCTAAGTTAGAGAAGCTCCTCTTCTGTCGAAGGTACGAAGGGAAAGGTTGACTATTGCAACGGTTAAAATATCAAAACATTTCAGATATTTTGATTCACTGTTATCTGGTTATAGAAGACTAAAAGGAAGTTCTTGAGATATCTTTCGTATTTTTACAACACCACTGAAATAGCTATCATGCTTACCAAGGCAATCGATCAAGTAACTATCAAAAGAATAGAGTGTGAATGCTTCATAACAATTCCTCAATATGTCACAGGCAAGGGAAAATTGTGAGTTCCTCAAGGATACAATCTGTAAAAGATGAGAACCAATTCATTTAACTCATGAGAATTGAAGTTACTTATTTAGAAACTTTGCATCATCTTTAAAGATTAATTTATGTTGTTGCTTTAGTCATTTAGTTTAACCATGTATATTGCATTTAAAGATAGTGCATCTCGTAAAATAGTGAAAGATGCAGCAAGACGTTATAATATTATATCCAATTAGAACCTTGTTTCCTTGATACATGTCTGAATTAACAATTCAGAAATTAGAGTGCCTTTCACTGGTTTATATCCTTACTGATTAAGTTGCATAGATAGGATCCATGAAAATGACCCCCGCGGTCCATTTTTGTTCCTGATAAGAAAACACAAATTTAGATCCTACATTCTAAGAAATAAGAGTAAAGAGTACTCCATGTATACCTAAATTGAGAACTCACCACCAGATTAGTATAGTATTTGAGATGCTAAAAAATTAAGAGAAGTGATAGGATCAATGCTACCAAGACAAAACATCCCCCAATTACAATAGCAGGCTCGTGGAGATCTCTATAAATATTCACATCGAAAAAGATGTAAAATGATGCCACGCCACATGATCTCAACCAAACACTAACCAAACTTGAAAAACAACAATGCAATTAACTTGGAATGGTTATCACTTACCTTAATCTACTATAGAAGGAAAAAACAAAAGCACTTCCCTAAGCCTGGTAACTTACTGATCCGATAGTAGAATGCTAGAAGCACGTAAAAAGTTTGCATTATTTGCATACTTTTCAAGTTTTACTAAGTACATGTATTCTTAGAAAGGTATGTTCTACAATTGTTTGGAAAGGAGAAGCCTGATGAATTTTCAGCATTTTAGGAATGTCTGTTCTACAGTTGCACGGAATAGAGAGGACAATCAATGAAATCTACTTTGCAGGAGAAACTTTAACAATTGGGATCTTGGCAGTCTAAAAAGACTTATTTCCCGTGTGACATTCATATGAAGAATCATTCAAATACATGAATCTTGAAATAATAGCAATTTTTAGTTTCTTAAGATGTGGAAAGGTGAGTAGTTTTCATCAGTTGTTACTCTCAGAAAGGGAAGTGACGCTAAATTATACCGCAAACAGATTATATTTGGTACAAGTGAAAAGATAAATGTCATTTCCATGGGTATTTGAAAGGAAAAAAGAATCAACTATCATACCATTGGGGCTACGAATAAGGAAGCATCAGCAACTCGAGAAGTAATAATTATATTCGGTCTGAAATTCTGAAGACATTCAACAATAGGAGCTGCTCCAAGATACACACTAACATCCTGTAAAAAAAAAAAGGAAAAAAGGGTGCTACTATAATCATAATACTTATGTAACCAGGGATCTACAGAACGAGGTTGAAATGATCACTCAATTAAGATTTAACATATGAACCTACCCAGAAACATCAGAAAAATAAGAAACAAGACTTGCACAACACAATTTTTGTACTTTATGGAATAAATGATGCAAAAATGTACCATTGAAAATATTGTATATTGCTAAATCTTACATCAACATGTTTAAGGTGCTCCTCCAAATCTGAATGTACCCCAAAATAGTATGAACTTGCTTTGAGGGCTGCAACCAAAAGCTTACATTGTTGCAAACTATATATGAGCATTCTACTAAGTAGTTAATCATATTAGTAATTAATTTCTCAAGAAATTTATCTTAGCTCTTTCAAATTGTTTGAAATAAGAATTGTTAAAGTTGTATGATATTTACAATCATTCAAATGTGAGGTGCCTCAAGTCCTCAACTCACAAACGATATTACTCAATCAATGTGAAAATAGAAAATTCCTAATACATTTACACACTTACAGATAAATTCTTCAAACATGACTTGCTCATGATGCCCTACTAAATCAAAATAAAAGGATTATACTCATACTAAACACAAATAATCTAAAAGCCAACAAAATGAAGCACAAATATTTCAAAACTCAAGCTAAAAAATAACTACAGAATGCCTGGCCAAATTAAATCCACACAGAATTTATACTATATGTATTATACCGAAATTGAAATTCTTAAAATAAAATGGTTACTTAGAGCTAAAATTGCAACAAAGATTTAAAAATGCAAAAGAATAAGAGATAGTCATATAAATTATAATTATTGAATACCTGCAACATGGCAAAACTAATGAACAAGAAGAAGGATGGCCTATATGACTATCTTTGTTGCCTCATCTTGTATATGCTCTCGTATATATTTGGATTCCATCAAATGATGCCAGTTTTCTTCGAACTTTTTCTCCGGTTGTTCGAATGAAGGTGAAGAAGGATTAGAAAAATCACCACCTATCTTAGACAAAGGAGTGACAATGAGCTTTGTAGAGTGACAATGAGCTTCGTAGAGTGACAGTGGTGATATATTTGGTGGAAATTAGAAGAAGAGGGTTGTAAGATTTAGGGTTTCATTTCTAAGGGTAGTGATTTGGGCAAAGTAGCAATGAGGTCTTTGGATTAGATTTATTTGTATTGAGAGTTTTTTTATTTTTTATTTTTTAGAGTTAAATTGTGTTTTGATTTTTAAAGAATTTTTTTTTAGGAATATTAAAAATTTGAGGGAGCGTTAAATATGCTGGAGGGAAAATAATATTAAGTGAAAATTTTAGGAAAATTACAAGGCCACACTTATTAAGTGTTGTTTTATATTTATAAGAATAGCGCACTTTAAAAGTGTAGTCATATGTGTAAATAAATGTTGCCAATTATATCATGATATGGCAATGCTTAAAAAGTGTAGCCTATACCACTAAAGAGCACACTTTACAAGTGTTGCCAATATTATTGTGGCCAAAAGCTAAAAACTAAGGCTACGCTTCCAAAGTGTACCGAAAAATGTTTTAGGAAATACTTTACAAATGTTGTCCAGATTTAGTATGGCCTTAGGCTTAAAATGGTGTAGTGAAAAAAACATTGGTATTGACCTTCTCCCAGATACGCAACCTATATCTATTCCTCCTTATAGAATGGCTCCGGTTGAGTTAAAGGAGTTGAAAGAACAGTTAAAGGATTTGTTGGATAGGGGTTTCATAAGACCGAGTATCTCTCTGTGGGGTGCTCCTATATTGTTTGTTAGGAAGAAAGATGGGTTTTTTTAGAATGTAAATTGATTATCGTCAATTGAATAAAGTGATTATTCAGAATAAGTATCCTCTTCCAAGGATAGATGACTTGTTTGACCAACATCAAGGGACTAGTTATTTCTCTAAGATTGATCTTCGTTCATGTTATCACCAATTGAGTGTGAGAGGGAATGATATTCCCAATTAAGAGGGCTGTTAGAGCCCGATATGGTCACTATGAGTTCTTGGTAATGCCGTTTGGGTTGACTAATGCTCCGACGACATTTATGGATTTGATGAATAGGGTGTTTAGACAATACCTTGATATGTTCATAATTGTGTTCATTGATGATATTTTCATATATTCAAGGAGTGAGAATGAGCATATTGACCATTTGAGTATTGTGTTGCAAATTCTGAAATACCAACAACTTTATGTTATGTTTAGCAAGTATCAATTATTTTTAAGGTCTGTAGCTTTCCTTTGTCATACTGTGTCAAGCAAGTGAATTAAGGTTTATCCTAAGAAGAAGAATGCGGTGAAGAGTTGGCCCATACCTCTAACTCTCTCACAACCCATGGGTACGCCCTAGATGTAACAAGGCACATAGATCCCCGAAAGGCTCCATGTAAGCCACCTAGTATATCATAACATAATGTACTAGAATTATAAAGAGTAAAAATAATTTCCAGTTATAAAAGAGAGCGGAAGTCTGGACTTGTCTTAATATAGCCATCTATTACAATATTTGAATGAAATAGGGTGTAGCCCATACAACATGTACGAAAAGGGGAGTTCATTAAAGAAACTATAACATAGGAAAGAGTCATCCTCGAACCATGAGGACTCACCAACAAGCTCGGAAGATACACAAGTCCAAGCTTTAGCCACTAGAATAATCACCTCGAGAACCGGACCCTGCACTTGGGAAAAATGTAGGAAAAGTAGAGGTTACCACAAAAATGTACTAAGTATGGTAGCCATGCATGAAAACATTTAAATATATGCAAAAAAAGACATTTCATTTGAAAGTAAGCAATTTGGAATGTTTAAACATCATATAACACAATAGAAGTCATAAGTCATAATTAGGACAACATAAGTCAACGTCATATTTAATGCCTTTGAACTCATATACAAAGTCTCTTGAGTTACCATAGTTCATTATTCATGTTCTTATTGTGGGAAGAATAGCATTAACCGACATAGAGACTATGTGAGCTAAAACATGATCACCCGGTGTCTCCCACATCAAAAATGATTGTTCTACTTGACTAAGGTAGTACCATGAACTCCTAGCTTAGGTGGATCCACTAGCTAGAAAACCTATGGGGGTACATAGTTTATGGGATACAGAGATTTCTACTAGAAACCTGAACTCAACTAATGTAGAAGGTTTCCATCTCATGAGACATACATGGGAAGCATAAAATCAACTAACATAAAAGACTTCCATCTCATTACAATATCCACACGGTGCTAAACATAATTCCCACTAAGTAGTTATTAAGTCTTACTTAATCCATGTCTCATCAAAGGATGTCCTTCACAACCAATCGAATTTGGTTCAATAGGATAACTCTTATTCATTGATTCAATTAGGTGAGAATAGCCTTTCAACCTAAGAATCCTTTTTATGTGAGAAGACCTTTCAAATCATGGTAATAAGTGTTTCATGAGAATAACCTTTCAACAACACAACAACACAATTACCATTGTCACTTTACTCCAAAGAACCTCCATAGCATATACATAAGTTCATAAGATCATGCATAAATTCACACTTTGCCCTTCAAAGGTTCAAAGTCATTATCAATCATCAAATCTAGAATCTAAGCATTAGATAGGTATTTCATCATAACTTCATGTATTTCTATCAATTCATACCTTAGACCATAAAAACTCATCTTTCACAATCAACAACCCAACCTATGAAATCACAGTTTGTAGAAATATAGGGGTTTGCGTGGGTTCATAAGGGGAATATCATAAAAACATTGTAATCATCAATTCATGCATATTTAGACATAATTAATCCATTAAAATTAGTAAATCAATGACCCTATGGTGAATTAAGAAAACCCTATACCATTTGAATTTGATGATTTTGAGAGGGCTCCATGGGTTAAAGCTACCCATGGATGAAAACTACCATACCTTAATCACAATTCCACAAGAAATTGATTTGGAAAAGACATCTATTGAAACACTAGTGGATTCTCCTTCTTCATCTTCATGGTTTCTAGAGAGAGAATTATTTGAGAGGAGAGCTTTTGTTCTTCTTTTGTATTCTTAGATGTATGATTTATGTTGGGAAAATTTGAGAATAGAATTCTTATATAGGCATTTAGATGAGGGGTAAAACGATGTAGTTTAGGATTAAAATAAATCTGAAAAGACCGAAAGACTGTGACTTACAACTGCAAAGACAGCTTGCTGAGGCTCGCCGAAGGCCACTTGGGGACTCGCCAAATGGTCCCTTAGCTCACCGAATTTTACAGTAAGTTGACTTGGGGCAGAGTCAACTTAGGCAATGGTGGAGTCGACTTTAGCGACTCACCAATCAGAACGGCGAGCCCCGACTTGCCTAAAGTTGCAAAATGCAGGACATCAGGGATCAAGTCAAAAGGCGAGGAGTTTCCACTTGGCGGATTGCTTAGTCGACTAAGAAGTGAATATTATCCCTTCTCCAAATTAGGGGTGTTACATTTTCTCCCCCTTGGAAACATCTGTCCTCAAATGACGATTTAGCCTCCTTACAGAGGTAAAGACGGAAGACTAGCAGCCCATATTGCATGAACCATCATAACAATGCACAATTAAAGGAGGAAACATCAAGTCCAATTTAAACACATTTAATGCACCACAAGGAAGTAGGAATTATATCTAACAATCCATTATGCATGAAACATTCAACAATCCTCCCGTTCCAGGAGGAACTACCTTCTCCAAGCTCAAAAGTATGCTCAACACAATCTCATGGAGAAAATATGCAATTTACTCTCAAAAAGCATAACTAAAGCATGCTCAACATTTCATCTCATGAAGCATATAGACAACTTATACTTAATGCACAACAACATGAGGAAGAATCACAACATAATTTCATTTTGTTTCAATTCATAAGCTTTCATGAACATTCATAACATAAGGGAAATCATGGAAAACACATATAACACACATGACTCCAAAAATAAGAAAACTTAAGAGTAACTCATTACCTCAAGTTGGAATAGGAGAGGAAGGAAAAAGATGAGGATATCGGGACTTCATATCGGCCTCGGCCTCTCAAGTAGCACCCTCAACTAAGTGATTCCTCCACAATACCTTCACAGAGGAAACTTCCTTGTTTCTCAACCTCTTGACTTGACAGTCTAAGATCTCAGCCGGCAACTCTTCATAAGCAAGATTCTCCTTAATCTCTAAACCCTCTAAGGGAACTATGATTGATAGATGCCTTATACATTTCTTCAACATTGAGACATGGAACACTGGATGCACTAACACCAACTCATTTGACAAATCTAACTCATATGCAACCTTGCCGGACAAACCGAGGACTAAGTTTCCCCTTCTTTCAAAACCTCATAATACCCTTCTTGGGTGAAATCTTCAAATAAACCCAATCATGCACATCATATTCTAGATCTCTCCTTCTAACATTGATATAGGACTTTTGCCGGCTTTGGGTCGTCCTCAACCTCTCTATAATAAATCGAATCTTTTCAATGGCCTCATGCACCTATTCGGGACCTAGGAGAGCAACTTCTCCCACTTCAAACAATCATATAGGAGACCTACATCTCCTACCATAGAGTTCCTCAAAAGGAGCCATGTCAATACTCGAATGATAACTATTATTATCAGCAAACTCAACTAACGACATATAATCATCCCAATTGCCCTTAAAATCTTTCACGCATGCCCTAAACATGTCCTCTAAAGTCTGAATGGTGTGTTACAATTGACCATCCATTTGAGGGTGAAAAGTTGTGCTAAGCTTCACCTTGGTACCAAGCCCTTTTGGTAGGACTTTCAAAACTATGAAGTAAATTGGGTACCTCTATCGGAAATTATAGACAAGGGTAATCCATGTAACCTTAGTATCTCCCTCAAATACAACTTAGCATACTCCTCTGTCGAGTAGGACACCTTGATGGGAAATGAAATGAGCAGACTTAGTTAGTCGGTCCACTATTCCCATATCGAGTCCTGCTGCCGCTGAGTACGTGGAAAGCCTACAATAAAATCCATATTCACATCTTCCCACTTCCAAGTAGGAATAACAATATTTTGTGATAAGCCTCCTGGCCTTTGGTGCTCAACCTTAACTTCCTAATAATTAGGACATTCAGCCACAAATTCCGCCATGTCTTTCTTCATCCCATTCCATCAATAGACTTCCCGTATATCACAATACATCTTGGTGGCTCCCGGGTGAATAGAATATCGAGAACTATATGCTTCTTCTAAAATTTACTTTCTCAAGTCGTCAACATTTGGAACACACAACCTACATTGATACCTTAGTACCCTATCCTTCCCTTGGGAGAAAGCCTCACTGGACTTTTTAAGTACCACCTCTTTTAACTCAACCAAAATAGGATCAAGGCTTTGCTTAGACTTCACATCCATCACAAAGGATGATTCTGAACCATTATGGACCATGACACCACCCTTGGTGGAATCCACTAGTTGAACACCTAGTTGGGTGAGCCTATGCACATCACGAACCAATTCTTTCTTTCCATCCTCTATATGAGCCACACTACCCATTGACAATCTACTAAGAGCATCCGCTACCACATTAGCTTTACCGGGGTGATAAAGGACACTCATGTCATATTCCTTCAATAACTCAAGCCATTTTCTTTGGGGAAGTTTCAAGTCCTTTTGACTAAACACATAATGTAGACTCTTATGGTTGGTGAAAACATCAACATGGGCCCCATACAAATAATGCCTCCATATTTTTAAGGCAAACACAACCGCCACTTACTCAAGATCATGGGTAGGATAATTCTTCACTTGGATTTTAAGTTGCCTTGAAGCATAGGTAATGACCTTATCATTTTGCATAAGCACACATCCCAACCCAACTCTAGAGGCATCACAATAGACCACAAAACCATCTGTACCTTTTGGTAAGGTCAACACTGGAGAAGAAGTAAGTCTATCTTTTAAGGTCAACACTTGGAAACTTTTCTCACAAGCTTTTGACCACGCTAACTTAGCCTTCTTTTGAGACAAATTTGTCAAAGGAGAAGAAAATGGAAGAAAAAACCTCAACAATCCTTCTATAGTAACCGGCCAAATGAAAAAAGCTTCTAATGTTGGAATGAGTTAGAGTTCTAGGCCAACTCTTGACCGCATTTGTGTTTTTTTTATCTACCTCAATACCCTCAGTTGACACAATATGATCAAAGAAAGCTATGGACATCAACAAAAATTCACACTTGCTAAACTTTACAAAAAGTTGTTGGTCCTTATGAACTTGCAAGACTATTATCAAATGCTCCACAAGTTCATTATAACTCCTTAAATAGATAAAAATATTATCGATAATTAGAATCACAAACATGTGTAGGTATTGCCTAAACACTCGATTAATCAAGTCCATAAACACCGCCAGAGCATTTTTCAACCCAAACGACATCACTATGAATTCAGAATGACCATACCGAGTTCGGAAAGCCGTCTTTGGAATGTCATCACCTCTCACCCTTAATTGGTAATAACCCGAACGAAGATAAATCTTAGAGAAATAACTAGACCCTTGAATTTGGTCAAATAAGTAATCAATTCTCAGAAGAGGATACTTGTTCTTAATGGTAACTTTATTCAATTGACAATAATAAATACACATTCTAAGAGACCCATCCTTCTTTCTAACAAACAACACGAGAGCACCCCATGGAGAGTTACTCGGTCGGATGAGTCCCTTATCCAACAAATCCTTTAATTGCTCTTTCAACTCTTTTAACTCCACCAAAGCCATTCTATAAGGAGGGATAGTGATAGGTTGCGTATTCGGAAAAAGGTCAATACCAAAATCTATTTCCCACTTGGGAGGAATACGAGGCAAATCATCGAGGAAAACTTCCAGGAGCTCATTAACCATAGGATTCGAGTCAATAGAAGGGGTTTCAGAATCAACATCCCTCACCCTAACCACATGATACAAGCAAAATTAGAAATACAACAGATAGAAGAAGTAAAAAATGATAAGATAATTGCCCTAGAAAAAGAATTAACCATGCTTAAAGAATTGTATGCAGCTAAGCAAAAAGAAAAAACAATAGAAACAGAATTAAAAATGCAAATAGAAAAAATTAAAGAAAAATTAACTGAAGAAAAAGAAACTCCAGATATAAGAATTGATAATGTTGATGTAGATGAAAACTATTCAGAACAAGGCTCAGATATAAGTGAAACATATACAGAAATATTAGAAAAAATAGGAGATAATAACTTTATAGAAACCGAAGTAATTGATAATCCCAAAGAAGAAGATATTAAAAATAAAGCAAGTACAAGTACACCAGAAGTTAAAGACCCAAAAACACTAAGTCCTAATTATTATACGGTTAGTTACGAAGAATCTGACAGATGTGATAGTCTATGGAATAAAAGATTAAACAAAAAATGGACGCCATCCACAACATCACAAAATAATAGTTTCTTAGATTTAGATTGTGTAACAGATATAAACAAAATAATACAATTCTGGGTAGGATATATTTCAAAACAATTAATAGATAATAAAATAGGAATGACAGATGTACCAGGATATATAGAAAGGACACTATTAGGAACAGTACCCGATCCATTATACATGTGTCAGAATGTGTCACCCGATCCAATATATGTGTCGGAATGTGACACTCGATCCAGTCAGTACAACGACAATTACAATCACATCCATAATGAACAATACTCATAATCATACATTCAAGTAACAGATTCATGGCATGTATTGTTCACACATAGTGGTTTCATTAGATTGATTCACAATTCCCTATTCAAATACATGCACACATACAATGAAGTAATTATCCATCCAATATCACACCACAGGAAATCAAACCATCACCTACCTCGAAACCAATCTTGATTACTCCTAAGACACTTGAGCCTTCCCTTTACGGAGTCTTTCAGCTTGTTCTTCATCTGTACACAAGTAATTAAACGCAAGAATCAATAAGCATGGTCTACTTTACCTGGATTATAACAAACTAAATAACCCAAGACCAAACCCATGATCCTAATGTTCATATAGGGCTTTTCCCCACCATCAACTTCACGCCAAAACCCTCCCCCATTGATAATTAATTACCCAAGATTCTAAGTTCTAGGAATCGAAATACAGATTAGGGGAGTAAAATCCTTACCTTTAGCACTAAAATTTATGGAAAACTGTCATGAAATAACCCTAAGTCATCCCTTAGCTCTTAAGAATGAGGTTTTGTAGAAAATAACGAAATTGGGGTTTTTCCTTGACTTATTTCACGATTGACCCGTCATAGCGGGACCCAACCCGCCACAGTGGCCCCGCCCTAGTGGGATTAATCCCACTCCGGTGGCTTGCATGGAGACAAAAACTCAGAATTTGAGTTCCAAGCCCACATTTTAGAACACACTTTTAAACCAAGACGTTCTAAAATTACCCTTTCACGCCAAGATCAGTTTCAGGAGTTCTACTCGCCTGAATTTGATTCCGTAAAGCTGTACAGGCTCCTTAACATCTTGGATATCCACTAATGTGATCAAATTCATAATTAGATTCCCTTTATATTACCAGATTTCTCTAGACCTTACCTAACTCAGATTTCGTCTAAGTCTGGCCTAGGCTAGAAATTTCCAAGTTACTACAAAAAGTTTTCTGGCCCAAAATCTTTCCCCATTATTTTTTCCATAACGAAGGGAACATGTAATTACAATAGATACCAATTTACCCATGACTCATCCCCAAGGGACAAACTAGGAGAAAAGGGATAAAGCAAGAGTAGAGCAGTACTTGAGTAGTCGAATAACTTAGGATACTTGTCTCACATATCCTTCTCGATTTCCCAAGTAGCTTCCTCAACCAGACGATGCTTCCATTGAACTTTCACAGACTTTATTTCTTTGGTCCTCAGTTTTCGGACATTGCGATCCAGAACTGCTACCGATTCCTCCTCAAACTGAAGGTCTTTGTCTAACAAAACTGAGTCTCACTTTATAATGTAATCTCCGTCCCCATGATACTTCTTAACATGGACACATAGAACACTGGATGGACTCCAGATAGGCTAGGCGATAAAGCCAACCTATAAGCCACTAGCCCTATACAGTCAAGAATCTCAAATGGACCAATGTATTGAGGACTAAGCTAGCCCTTCTTACCAAATATCATCACCCCTTTTATGGGTGATACCTTTAGAAGAAATTGCTCACCAGCCTGAAATGTCATGTCCCTTACCTTACGGTCCACATACCTTTTATGTCGACTCTGGGCTGCTAGAAGCTTAGCTTGGATACTTCTTACCTCATCCTGAGCATCTTTCACCAAATCAACCCCCAAAGGTTTCACTTCTCTAGCCTCAAACTACCCTATGGGTGATCTACATCCCCTCCCATAAAGTGCCTCGAAATGTGTTATTATAGGAGAACTCACACAACGGTAGGAACTTATCCCAAAGCCCTCCAAAGTCAATCAAACATGCCCTCTAACACTTGAATATTTCTCTCTAACTGTCCATCCGTTTGTGGATGGAAAGTTGTGCTTAAAGTGAGTTGAGTGCCCAACTCCTCATGCAATTTTCTCCAAAACTTAGATGTGAACTACGTACCACGGTCCGAGATGATAGATAAAGACAGTCCATGAAGACTCTCTATCTCTTTCACACAAACCTTAGCCAACTTCTGAGCATTATAATCTATTCTAACTAGAATGAAGTGGGCTGACTTAGTCAATCTGTTAACCACTACCCAAATGGAATCAAACTTTCCATAAGTCTTGGGAAGACCTACCACGAAATTCGTAGCTATCCTTTTCCACTTCCATTTTGGAATTGGAATTTGCAGAACAAAACTTGGAGGACTTTGGTGCTCATACATTACATGCTGACAGTTTTGGCACTTAGCCACAAACTCAACTATGTCTTTCTTCATACCATGTCACCAATAAAGTCGTTTCAAATCTCCGTACATCTTGGTCACACCCGGATTAATGCAATACTGCGAACCATGGGATTCTGTCAACATCTTCTTAATCAAGTCATCCACTCGGGGAACACAAATCCTTCCCTTAAAACTGAGCACACCTTCCGCATCAAGAACCACATCTTCTGCCTTACCAGACACTGTCTTCTTTCTGAGTTCATTCAAACTCTCATCCTCAAACTGTTTGACCTTGATCTTCTCAGTGAATGTGGGCCTAATATCAATGCTAGCTAACACCTCACCTTTCTATGAGATGCCCAACTACATGAACTTAAACTCCAAGGTCTAAATCTCTTTGGCCAAGGGTCGCTTGGATACCTCCAAACAAGCTAAACTACCAATACTTACAGTCTTTCAGCTTAGTGCGTCTTCCACCACATTAGCCTTACCTGGATGACACTGGATGGTAACATCATAATCCTTGAATAACTCCATCCACCTTCTCTGCCTCAAATTCAAGTCCCTTTGAGTGAAAACATGTTGTAAAATATGATGATCAAGAAATACCTCACACTTGACACCATAAAGGTAATGCCGCCAGATCTTGAGAATAAACACTACCGCTGCCAACTCCAAATCACGTGTTGGGTAATTTCTCTCATGCACCTTTAGCTGTCGCAATGCATAATCTATGATGTTTCTTTCCTGCATCAACACAACACCCAAGCCCAAATGTGAAGCATCACAATAAACAATGCAATCCTTACCTTCCACCGGCAGGGTCAGAATAGGTGTTGTGGTCAGAAGAGTCTTGAGCTTTTGGAAGCTCTCTTCACATTTGTTAGTCCACTCAAAAGGCACCTCCTTTTTAGTCAGCCTTGTCAAATGCGTGGCAATAGAAGCAAAGTTTTTCACAAACCAACGGTAGTAGCTGGAGAGACCCACGAAACTCCTAACTTCAGTCACAGAACTAGGTCGGACCCAATTCTTGACTGCTTCAATCTTTTGGGGATCTACCATGACCCCTTCCTTTGAAACCACATGCCTCAAGAAGGCAACTAAAGTCAACCAGAATTCACACATGGAAAATTTTGCATACAACTTCTATTTTTTAAGAACATCCAAAACAATACGAAGATGGTCGGCATGTTCTTCCTTACTTTTCGAATAAACCAAATTGTCATCAATAAAGACGATAACAAAACAATCCAGGAATGGTTTAAATAAACCATTCATCAAACTCATGAAGGATGTAGGTGCATTGGTCAATTCAAACGACATCACTAAGAACTCATAGTGCTCATAGAGGGTTTTTTGAATGTTGTTTTTGGGTACATCCTCAGGCCTAATCTTTAAGTGATGTTAACCAGACCTTAGATCAATCTTAGAGAAAAGTGACGCACCTTGCAATTGGTCGAAAAGATCATCTATCCGAGGCAACATATACTTATTTCAAATGATGACCTTATTCAACTGTCGGCAGTCTATGCACATCCTCATACTACCATCTTTTTTATTAACAAATAAGACAGGAGCACCCCACAGGGAAGCACTAGGACGGATAAAACATTTATCAAGAAGCTCCTGGATTTGAGCTTTAAGTTCTCTTAATTATGTCGGAGCCATGCAATAAGGAGGAATGGAGATGGGGTGAGTGCCTGGTTCCAAGTCAACGTAGAAATCTATATCTCTATCAGGAGGCATACCAGGAAAATCGGTGGGAAATACTTCCTTAAATTCAGACACTACAGGAATAGACTCAATAGAGGGGGACTCAGCCTCAACATCCTGAATATGAGCCAAATATGCCAAACACCCCTGGCCACCAGTTTCCTAGCCCGAATTCAGAGAAAATTTTTAGGTTAAAAACATGTATAATTTATGCTAAATTAAGAAAATATAGGTCTAGGGTTCTTAGAATAAAATCTCGATTTGGGGGTCGAATAACGATCAGTTTTAGCAGAAATTTTGCATGCAAATTTATTTTAACATGGGCAAACATAATCTGAAAGAAAATTTCATATTAGAATTCGGTGGCTCTGGATGACTTTATGACCCAATTTCCGAGCCGAAACTAAATTTAGTAATATGGGTGTCATTAGATTCATATTCTTGTGAAGATTATATATTTGATTGATTGGAAGCACTTTGAACCTTTATGAAAGGGGAAGACTCAAGTCCCAGAGTAATTATTTGACTGTTTGAGGCAAGTGGATTTCTAAACCCTTGTTAGGTGTATAGAATCGTGTATTTCCTTGAGTTATGTGTTTGGCAGTAATGGGACTTGATGATGGATTGACTTGTCCATATTGAATAATTCTAATGATGAGAAAGGGGTAATAAAAGGCAATGTAATTAATTGTTGGTGTGTGATGTGTTGAAAATGGTTTGAAAGGCTTATTGACTCATTATTGATGGTGTATCACGATTATGTTTTTGTAAATTGTGCATTATTATGAAAATGCTCATATCCTCATAATTTATGTGAACATGTCACTCGCATTGGTTCTGATACATGATTCTGATAAGTGTTATGTGAATTGAGGAAGAATAAGAAATTAAAGAGGATGTACCATTTCGAGGGACATGTCGCACGCCGCAATGGATACTATTATCGAGGGACGTGTCACACGCCACAATGAATACTATTATTAAGGGATGTGTCGCACTTCGGGACGTATTTTATCATCGAGGGTAATGTCGCACACCGCGACGGATGCATGGACTAATATGTCCCACTTGTGTCCCGAACTGTGAGACATTGGGTGTGTATCGTTAGGTTAGACATGCATCACTATACTTGACATTAAATTTTATTGCATTGCAAATCTTTATCATTGGTAAACTTGATATTTTGTGTTACTGATCTTGTAAGTGCCTTTCTGTAGAACTTGTGATTGATGAATATTGAGTTTGTTGTTGAGAATATGTAATTGTTAGAGTGTTGTTGTTGAGTTGTGTGCTATGTAATCTGTGTATTGTTAGGTTGGACTGGTTTTATGCAGGTTGTAGTTTTGGAGGTTGTAGTTGTGGTGGTAAGGAGTACCCGTATTCTATTCTCTTAGCTTGTGTTTAGAAGTTTACTTGCTAAGTACCGTGTGGTTTGGTACTCAACGCTTGCTTCTACACTTTTGTAGGTTACTAGCCCATACCTTCATGATACTTTCTCTTCTTTTCTTGTCCGAGGCTTCTTGTGGAGGTTTGTGAGGTACCTGTTAGTCATCTCAGCGGGCCTTCTTTCTCCTTAGTTATAATCTTGTTCTATTCTAGAAATAATGTCATTTGAGACATGTATATTTCTTTTGAATCAATTGTACTACGTTAGAGGCTTGTACATGTGACTACCTGGTTTTGGGGTTTTATTTTGTGTTGATTATAACTTCCGCATTATTAGATGGTATTAGTCCATTTTTCTTATTGTACTTCCACATTCACTGTATGTAATGACATGTTCCCGTCGATATAGCAAAGCCAATGGGGAAAAAATTCGGGCCAGGAAAACTTTTTGTAGTAACATGGAAATTTGTAGCCTAGTCCAGATTTGGACGAATTCTGAGTCAGGTAAGGTCTAGGGAAATATGGTAATGAATGGAGGATCTATTTATGAATTTGATCACATGAGTGGATAGTTAAGACGTTAAAGAGCCCGTACAATCACATGTGTTGATTATGACTTCCGCATTATTAGATGGTGTTAGTCCATCTTTATTGTTTTACTTCCGCATTCACCGTATTAGTTGGCTTTTAGGCTGACTTGTCTTGGTGGGATAAGACGAGTGCCATCACGTTCATTTTTGGGTCGTGACACTTTTTTGAGAATGTTTTTTTTTGCTCCTTTAATATCTCAAATTCTTAATTTAAAGATTATAGGTCAAGGATGATCATAACCTCATACACTCCTTGGCATGCTTCTTGTGTTCAACACAAAATTGGAAGAGGATGAAAATGACAAATCTACTTTTGAAGAGCAAAAATAAGAAATGTAAATATTCTATTTTAATAAACTTGAAAAAAGAAGAAGATCAAACGTACCTTTTTTTTTTTAATAAAGATCTTCAAATAAATTGCTAATAAAAGATTCTAAAATAAACAATTGAAAACAATATATATTTTTTTAAACAATAATGAAAAGCATGAGTGAGAAATTTTCTAGGCAAGCAGAACAGTTACAAAGAAAAATCCAAAAATAAAAAAATATTAATACCAACCATTGAATCACACAAAAATTGATATACTATTTTATGTGATTCTTTATCATGTGAAGAAATAATAGTAAATTTATGCTCAAATTTAATCATCCATAAATGACATCATGAATCACAAATTAATTTATGAGTGTTAAGAATTATATGATATGAAAATGATTAATACACGATGAATTTTTACTTACCATGACAATCGAAAAGAAAGGCATCAACGAAATTGAAGATTTTCATCAATCAAAAAAAATTGGATGAACAATTGATATTGAGATTTCCCCATTCATTTTTGCTTTCTTTATGAGAAAAAAAATTAAAGCTATCAGTGTCTAAAAAATTAGAGCCCTTTTTATATGAAAAAGAAAAAAGAAGGATAAGATAATTAAAGGTTTAACAGGGCAACAATTATATGATTTTCAAATTTTCAAACTTGAATTTGAAACGACAATTTTTTTACTTTTTAAGAATATATATTTAAGACTAGATAATTGAAGGTTTGTTCAAGGGCCCAATATAACTAATTATTTTTTTCATTTTTTCATTTTTTCATTTTCAATTTATATGACACTTTCTTATGTTGTGGTGTGTCGGTCACACCACTACCCTAGAATGTGACTTTGTGCAACATTGGCAACGAAGATACCACCTCCTGGTAAGAAAATTTTAATTCAGCTCAAACGTTATCTTGAATACATTGATTTTTGATGGCTGCTTACATCAATTACATATTAAATGAGGTTGGATAAAGAAATTGAAGTGCAAGGATGACCTGTAACGTTTTAAACTTAGAAAAAAATAGGATTTTTGGTGAGCATTCTTAGTGTGATGCTGGCCAAATGATTGAACAAGGTTTATTATGTACTTAATGTATGTGACTTTGGGGACAGGGCAAGTTGTCAGACAATATTTATGGAAAAACACTAATTACACAAGTTATCTTTGGCAAATAATAGAATGTCATTTTGTAATTTCTGTTGTTTGCTCTTCCCCTTTCATTTTTTCAATGATTACTAATAATTAGTTTTTTATTCTAAAACTATTAGTATCAATATATATATATGTAATTCGAAGATTTGAAATAGAAAGAATGAGCGATGAACTAGTATTGAATAAAGAAGGAAAAGTTATTGCTAAAAGGCACAGACAATGCATTCTAAGGACATTACAAATCTAATACAAAGATACCTTAGATTCATCAAATGTTTTACCTGTTACACTGTTGACAAAAGCGGCGTGCTACACCTGCTACAATAACCTTTAGGCTTGAATTTTTTAGAATATGAGATCTAACATGTTAATTGGTATCAAGATTAGAAATTTGATAATAGGTGAGTTTTTGGGTCTAGATTAGACATGTAGTAATATAGGTGTTGTTAGTTTCAAAATCGCATTGTGATTATTTCATTGTGGTATGTATTGGGGAGTAATAAGACTTGGTGATGGGTTGACTTGTCCATATTGAATAATTCTAATGATGAAAAAGGGGTAGTAAAAGGCGACATGATTAATTATTGGTGTGGGATGTGTTGAGAATGGTTTCAAAGGCATATTAATTCATTGTTGATGTTGTACAATAATTGTGTTGTTGTGAAGTGTGCATTGTTATGGAAATGGTCATCTCCTCATTATTTGTGTGAACATGTCATTTGCATTGGTTCGAGACATGGTTGTGACAAGTGTTATGTGAATTGAGGATGAATATGATATTAAAGAGGATGTACTATTTTGAGAGATGTGTCGTGCGCCGCAATGAATATTATTATTCGAGGAACGTGTCGCACGCTGCGATGGATGCATGGACATATATGTCCCTATGTGTCCTAGACTAAGAGACAGCGGGTGTGTATCGTTAGGTCACACATGTCTCACTATACTTGACATTTCATTTCATTGAATTTCATATATTTATCATTTGTGAACTTGTGAGTGCCTTTCTTTGGAACTTCTGATTGGTGAACCTCATCTTATATGTTACTGGTCTCTATTGTTGAAGTAATGTTATTGAATTATGTGCTATGTCAATTGTGAACTATTATACTATTTTTTTATACAGGTTGTAGTTGTGGAGGTTCGGTTGGGGTGTAAGGAATACGTGTATTCTATACCCTTAGCTTGTGCTTAGGAGTTTTATTTTGGGTACCGTGTGCTTTGGTACTCACCCCTTGCTTCTATGCTACGAGCCTAGATCTTCGTGATACTCTATTTTCTCTTCTTGTTTGGGGCTTCCTGTGGAGATTCGTGAGGTAGTTCTTTTTCATCTCAACGGTCCCTCTTACTCCTATTTATGATTTTGTTCTACTTGAGAGATAACATCAGTTGGGACTTACATAATTTCTTTCAACTCTATTGTATTACATTAGAGGCTTGTGCACGTGAAAACCAGGTTTTAGGGGTTTAGTTTAGTTGACTTTCTATCCACATTATAAATTGTTATTCAATTTTTAGTTAGAGTTTATTTTTGCTCTTTATCATAATGGTTGGGTTTTAGGCTAACTTGTCTTTGTGGCATAAGACGAGTGCCATCACATCCATTACTGGGTTGTGAGAAAAAGAATTATCAAAGATCCAGGTTCATAGGTCTCACATGTATACAACTGAGTCTACGTAGAGTCTTGAGAATCTTTACAGAGACGTCTGTAGTTATCTCTGAGAGGCTATGAAGACTTTTAGGAAACTTCCTTTTTGTTCATTCTTTCTCCTCCTGTATGGTTACCTTCTTTAGTACTGAGCTATCTTATGTTCTTTTGACAGATGGCGAGGATTAGAGCTACTCTTATAGGTGGTAGAGGGGAGGCAGTCCCCGAGACAGTGGTTGAGGCCCCAACTAGGGGTAGGGGTAGAGCCTGAGCTAGAGGTCGGGCCCGTGGAAGACACTATCCAGAGGTCAAGCCCATGGAGCAGCACCAACAAGAGGCCATGCTAGAGAGGTCTCTCCAGAGCCTTATATTAATGACAGATAGGACCAGGTTCCCACATCTACACCTTTGCTTCAGGATACCTTACTAAGAGTTTTGAATGTGCTCGAAAACTTTTCTCAGGGTGGTGGTGTGACCGACACACCACAAGACTCTCAGACTAGAGTGAAGGCTCAGACCCAAGATCAACATCAAGCTCCAGTTATGCAGGACCCGATGGAGCAACCACTATTGGATCCTGTGGTTTGAAATAATCTTGCACCAGCAGTTGGGCGTCAAGTTTCACCATTGGCTATTCTGATAGAGGGATGAGCGACACATTTATGAGAAATTTCAAAAGATGGAACCACCTCAGTTTTGGGGTGGGAAGAGCGAGAACTCACATAAGGTTTCGACAATATGCCTAGGGATGATAGAGATGGTTGGGTTAGCCGAGTCACATAGGGTTTGGTATGCTACCCTCCAACTTTGTGGGCCAGTGAGAGAGTAGTGGGGAGCTTATTCAGGGTCTTTGCCAGTTGGATCTCCTCCAAAGAGTTGGGAGATATTTTCCAGTGCCTTTCATAACCGCTTCATCCCTTGGAGCGTGAGAGAGGAAAACCGTTTGAGGTTTGAGAATCTGAGACATGACTGTTTATCTGTTACAGAGTATGAGACCCATTTTCACCAGTTGTCTAGGCATGCTTTGGCCATTATTCCAGACAAGACGGAGAGGATCCGTAGATTTGAGAGGGGGCTGACTTTCTCTATCAGATCTGTTGTGTTTAAGGCATCTCGAGAGGGAGCTTCCTTCCAATCAATTATGAGCACCGCCAAAGAGGCAGAATTGATGGAGAGAGGATTTTGGGGACCGTAAGAGGGCATGTACATCAGGTCATATTCATGGTGCCTCACTTGGAGGCAGGGGATCACACAGAGGGAGTGATTCCTTTCAGCATTGGGGACCCATTCATGCATCTTTGCGGACATATGAGGGTTGTCAGATACCTTGGGGTTCTTATAGCAAGATTTAGGGATCATGCGGTTCATAACAATAACATATAGGGTGAGGCAATTATAGTGGGTTTTTAGGATCCACACAACATTTCCTGAGTAAAAGGTTTTGCTTTAGTTGTGGAGATCCTGATAACCTGATGTGAGAGTGTACTTTCTAGAGGGGTTCAAGAAGGACCCCTACCTAATTCTTTATTTCAGACTAGACCACCGGTACCATAGGGTAGAGGCCGAGGCTGATTACAGTCAGGTAGAGGCGATAGAGCTTATGATAGTGGTACTGCAGCTCAGTAGAGTGGGGGTAGATGTACAATCGAGGCTGGAGGTGGCAGAGTGGGCCAGTGTTATGCTTTCTAGGGGAGACCCGAGGTAGAGACTTTTGATGTTGTTATTACAGGTATCATCCCAGTATGCTATCAATCTTCATATGTATTATTTAATCCGAGGTCTACATTCTCTTATGTGTCTACCTATGTTGTTGCTGAATTTGATATGATGTGTGGTAGCTTTCCTGTACCTATTTATGTTTCTACTCTTATGGGTGAGCCCTTAGTGGTGGATCGAGTGTATCGATCTTGTCTTGTTTCTCTAGTGGGGGTATGACACTTGGGTAGACTTAATTATTATGGGATGGCAGACTTTGATGTTATCTTAGGTATGAATTGGCTTTCTCCTTATCATGTTATTCTTGATTGTAATGCTAAGACTGTGACCTTAGCAATGCCTGGTGTTTCGTGGGTTGAGCGGAAGGTTGCTAGTGGCTCTTATCCTAGCAAGGTCATCTCCTTCATCCATGCTCAGATATTAGTAGAGAGAGGGTGTTTGTCTTACTTAGCCTTCATTTGGGACACTAGTATTGAACTACCTCCCATGGATTCCATTCTCATGGTTCATCAGTTTCTTGATCTATTCCCTTCTGATCTTCCAGGTGTTCCTCCCGATAGGGATATTCATTTTTCTATTAATTTGGAGCCGGACACTTAGCCTATTTCTATTCCTCCTTACCGTATTGCTCTAGTAGAGGTGAATGAGTTGAAGGACCAGTTGCAGAATTTGTTGAGTAAAGGGTTTATTCTCCCTAGTGTATCCTCTTGGCGTGCCCCTATGTTGTTTGTGAAGAAGAAGGACATGACTATGAGGATGTGTATTGATTATAGACAGTTGAACAAGGTAACAATGAAGAATAAGTATCCTCTTCCACGTATTGATGACTTATTTGATTAGCTACATGAGCATCATTATTTTCTAAAATTGATTTGAGTTGCATTGTGAGATCTTCACTAATCATCGGAGTCTTCAGTACATCTTCACTCAGAAGTATCTGAACTTGAGACAGTTTAGATGGCTTGAGTTGCTAATGACTATGATGTGACCATGTTATATCATCCAGGGAAGGCCAGTGTGGTCGCCGATGCTTTGAGTTAAAAGACTCCTAGCATGGGGAGTCTTGTCGCGCTTAGTATTGAGGAGAGACCATTGGCTAGAGATGTTCAAATGTTACCTAACAGGCTTGTCTGGTTGCAGATCTCAGAGAAGAGTGATGGTATGATTGCTTTTACTGAGGCTCGGTCTTCTTTAGTCGAGAAGATCTGTGAGCACCAGTTTAATGATGATAAGTTATATCTCATTCAAGACAATGTGTTGAGAGAGAAATCCAAGGAAGTTGTTATTGATTCTGATGGTGTCTTGAGGATTAGAGAAAAGATTTGTGCTCCCAAGATGGGCGAGTTGATTAGATTGATTCTTGAGGAGGACCATTGTTTTTGATATTCCATCTATCTGGGAGTGGTGAAGATGTATCATGATTTGAGCCAGCATTATTGATGGTGTGGCATAAATAGGGATATTGCAAACATTCTTTCTAGGTGTTTGACTTTCCAACAGGTCAAGTGTGAGCACCAGCGGCCCGAGGGTATATCTCAGAGGATGCCTATTTCAACTTGGAAGTGGGAGCGGATCATTATGGACTTTGTTGTGGGTTTGCCTACCACCGTGAGTGATTATTCCTCTAATTGTGTTGTTGTTGACAGGCTGAGCAAGTCTATCCACTTCATTCCTATTCGAGTGAAGTATACGATAAAGAAGTTAGCCGAGCTTTATGTCAATTAGATTGTGTGACTACATGGAGTTTCGGTTTCTATTGTATCTGATAGAGGTTCATTGTTCGCTTCCCATTTGTGGAAGGCATTACAACATAGTTTGGGTACTTAGTTAGATATGAGTTCAACTTTTCACCATCAAACAGATAGGCAGTCCGAGCAGGCGATTCAGGTGCTGGAGGACATGCTTCGAGCTTGTGTGATCGATTTTGGTGCTAGATGGGATCGACATTTGCCCTTAGCAGAGTTTGCCTACAATAACAATTATCACTCTAGTATTCAGATGGCACCATTTGAGGCGTTGTATGGCAAACGGTATAGATCTCTGATCGATTGGTTTGATTCTACGGAGATGGACTCTTTGGATACAAACTTTCTTAGAGATTTTAAGGAGCAAGTTCGTATGATTCAGTATAGACTGTTGACAGCCCAAAGTTGACAAAAGAGTTATGCAGACAGGAGAGTTAGAGCCTTAGTGTTTATGGAGGGTGATCATGTTTGGATCCAAGTATCACCCATGAAGGGTGTGATGAGGTTCAGAAAGAAGGGCGAACATAGCCCTAGATTCATTGGACCTTTTGAGATTTTGATCCGAGTGGGAGAGGGTGCCTATAAATTGACCTTGCCACCTAGTTTGTCAGTAGTTCATCGTATTTTCCATCTCTCTATGCCTTAGAAATATATTATGGATGAGTCTCATGTGCTTTTACTTGATTCATTGGAGTTGGGTCCAGACTTGACATTCAAGGAGGAGCTTTTAGCTATATTGGGCAGGAAGGTTTCAAAGCTTAGGACAAAGGAAATTGCTTTAGTGAAGGTGCAGTGGAAGCACCGTTCAATTGGAGAGGCACTTGGGGGTGGAGTCCGACATGCATGCCAGATATCCTCAGCTTTTCGAAGCTTCACGTACTTTCTTTTACTTTAGGTTTGAAGACAAACATGGTTTTTAGTGGTGGATAATGTAATGACCCGGAAGATCATTTTTGAGAATTTTGAACTATTCGTTTAACTTTAGTTAATTAATTAATGGGTAATTATAGATAATTAACTTAATTTATAGTAAATGGGATAAACTGATAATTTATTTAAGACCTTATACCATTTGGCCCATATGTATGTGTGTGTGTATATATATATATATTTATTCAAAGAAAAAAAACTACCCCAGAACGTGACTTCGTGCAACATCGGCAACGAAGATACGACCTCCTGGTAAGAAACTCTCAATCTAGGTCCAACTTTATCTTGTATACATTTATTTTTGATGGTTGCTTACATCAATTTCATATTAAATGAGGTTGGATAAAGAAAATAAAGTGCAAGGCTGACCTGTAACGTTGAACTTGGAAAAAATAAGATTTTTTGTGAGCATTCTTAGTGTGATGCTGGCCAAATGATTGAACAAGGTTTATTATGTACTTAATGTATGTGACTTTTGGGACATGACAAGTTGTCAAACAATATTCATGGAAAAACTTTAATTACAAAAGTTATCATTGGTAAATAATAGAATGTCAATTTGTAGTTTCTTTTGTTAGTTCTTCCCCTTTTATTTTTCAATGATTTCTAATAATTAGCTTATTATTCAAAAACTATTAATATCAATATACATGTAATTCAAAGATTTGAAATAGAAAGAATGAGCGATGAACTAGTACTACATCAAGAAGGAAAATTTTATTGCTAAAACGCACAAATTGTGCATTCTAAGGACATTAAAAATCTAATACAAAGATACCTTAGATTAATCAAATAATTTACCTATTACACTTTTTACAAAAGCAGCGTGCTACACCTGCTACAATAACCTTTAGGCTTGAATTTTTTAGAATATAAGATCTGACATGTTAATTGGTATCAAGATTAGGAGCTTGATAATAGATTTAAGTGAGTTTTTAGTTCTAAACTAGACATGTAGTAATATAGGTGTTGTTAATTTCGAAATCTTATTGTGATTATTTATGTGAATATATTGCATTGATCTGGAAGGCAACCGAAAAGTGAAGGCTCAAATCCCACACTAATTATTTGATTGTTTGAGGCAAGTAGATTTCTCAACCCTTGTTAAGTGTAGAGAATCGTGTATTTCCTTGTGGCGTGTGTTGGGGAGTAATAAGAATTTGTTATGCATTGACTTGTACATATTAAATAATTATAATGATGAAAAATGGGTAATAAAAGGCAACGTGATAAATTATTGGTGTGTGATGTGATGAGAATGGTTTGCAAGGCTTATTTATTAATTGTTGATGTTGTATCACAATTGTTTTGTTGTGAAGTGTGCATTCTTACGAAAATGATTATCTCCACATTATTTGCGTGAACATGTCATTTACATTGGTTCTGAGGCATGGTTGTGCAATTGTTATGTGAATTGAGGAAGAATAAGAAATTAAAGAGGCTATACTATTTCAAGGGACGTGTCACACACCACTACAAATATTATGATTTGAGTGACGTGTCGTATGTTGCGATGGATTTTATTATCGAGGGTCGTGTCACGCGCCACGATGGATGCATCGACATATATGTCTCCCATGGGTCCCAGACTGAGAGACAGCGGATGTGCATCATTAGGTCAGACATGCATCACTATACTTGACACTGCATTGCATATATTTATCATTTGTGAACTTGTGAGTGCCTTTCGGAGGAACCTGTGATTGGTGAACCTGATCTTATGTATTGTTGATTTGTATTGTTGAAGTGATGTGGTTGAATTATGTGTTACGTAAATTGTGAACTATAAGGCTGAACTGGTTTTTATGCAGGTTGTAGTTGTGGATGTTCAGTTGGGGTGTAAGGAGTACCCATATTCTATACCCTTAGCTTGTGTTTAGAAATTCGCTTGTTGGGTCCGTGTGGTTTGGTACTCACCCATTGCTTCTACATTTGTGTAGGTTACGAGCATGGATCTTCGTGATACTCTTATTTCTCTTCTTGTCTGAGGATTCCTATGGAGATTTGTGAGGTAGATGTTTGTCATCTCAGCGGTCCTTCTTACTCCTATTTATGATTTTGTTCTAATTGAGAGACAACTTCATTTGAGACTTACCTATTTTCTTTCAATTCTATTGTATTAAATTAGAGGCTTGTGCACGTGACAACCAGGTTTCATGGATTTAGTTTAGTTGACTTATTATCCGCATTTTAAACTGTTATTCAATTTTTACTTAAGAGTTTATTTCCGCTCTTTATCATAATGGTTGGGTTTCATGCTGACTTGTCTTGGTGGGATAAGACAAGTGCCATTACATCCATTTTTGGTTGTCTAATAACACTCAACTTCACTTCAGATTCTAAGTGTAGGCGGTCGCTAACAAGTATAAACCAACTAAGAGTTGGGGTCAATTCCACAGGGAGTGATATGGTAAAAAAATTGATGACGGAGTAAAATGGTGTTCTAATCGTTTGTAGATGTAGACATTTTCACAAAAATAAAGTAAATGTCAAGGTTTTGATAATAAATGTCAATTTGGGGGGCGGGGGGGGGGGGGGGGGG
>JAJOOR010021215.1:0-23878 GCA_036250505.1 Solanum acaule | reverse complement strand
TGAGAGAGGACTGAGAGTGGAGTGAGAGATGACTTAGGGTTTTGATATTATCATTCTTTTTTTAAGAGAAGTGTTTAATTTACCGACCACGGGATGTCAGTATCTCTTAAAATAATTATCTATATTTAAAAAGTATTTAATAAATATCGACATCGTGAAGTCGATATTATTTAAATAAAATAATAATTTAAATATAGCGACCTCTTAAGGTCGGTATTTATTAATTTATTTTAATATAAACTCATCTCTTGAGGTTGATTTTATTAATTAAAATTACATATATAAATTAAAATTACACACACACACATCAACAGAAGTTTAATTTAATAAATTTAATTTTATTGATCAAGTTAATTTTATAAATTTAAATTATATACCTCCTAATTATATAATTTAATTTTATCGATCAACAAATTAAAGTTTATCAATATCAAATTTAATACATAAATCTCCTTGAATTGATCATGGTATTTCTTTAATTGATAATGTATTTCATATCTGAACCACTAATATATAAGACTTGATTTGTTAAACTACTCAAGGAGTATATAATTAATCAACATATTTCATACTCTGATGAATTATCCTTTACACGTCATCATTGCCTACGATATAATCACTACACTTGACATCCATTCAAGATCGAACGTATATAATAATATTATCTTGCATTTCATATTCGAACAGATTATATGTTAACTCTTCACCTCTACATCATGACATGATATATTAAGTTCATGATTTGACGACAGACTGATAGAATTTGGACATTACTCTAGAAATATAAGTATAATTATCTCTTAATTCATATCAACGTAGTTTCATACTCTAAATATGATTTATAGATATTTTTTTGTTTATTCCACGAATTCTAACTTTTTATTTATAAATGTATACAAGATTGTTACACTTTTTTAAACAATTAATTGTAGGTGTAAAATGAAAATTTAGTATTATGCTTGCAAAATCATGATTAATAGGAACATTTTAAACAAACCGACCTCCGGATGTCGCTTTTATTAAAAGTATTTGGATGAAATAAAAAGACCGACCTCATGAGGTCGGTATTTTATATTAATTTATTTTTTAATTTATATAAAATCATCATCCGGAAGACGATTTATTTAAAGTTAATTGAAAATATTAATTTATTAATTTTATGGAAGTCACTATATAAATATTTTAATGAAAATTAATTTAATTACATACTATTTAATTTTACCGACTTCTGGAAGTCGGTATTATAATATTTTTTGTTTTTTATTTTATACAAAACCGTCCTCCGGAAGAAAATTTTAATAAAATTAAATCAAAATATTTCTCAATTTTGTTTTTTTATGCTTAATTGAGAAAAAATAAAATATTGTTATTTATTTATTTTATTTAATACCGACATCAAGAGGTCGGTTTTTATTGTAACTCATTTTTCCCGGGAAAAATTCTGACCTCCAGAGGTCGGAATTTTGTTTTTCCGCTTTATTTTGCATAAAATTTTCTAAAGTTTTTAAAATTTAATTCCGCGCAAAGCGCGGATGAATACACTAGTATAATAATAAAAAAATAAATATTTCGTATGTGGAGCTTTAACTGAGCTTGTTCCAAAATGTTTAGAATTCATGGTGGAGCACTTTCAATATGCCATATAGCCATATTCATTACAACTTCTATGCGTGTCTTCATCATTTCACTCGTGATTAAGCTAATGGCTTGTAGTAACTGCTTTGTCAATTTTATGTAAAAATATCTTCTAAATTTTGTTTTTCAATAAATGGATCGAATGAAGATGATTTATATTTTCTTTATTTTATTTTATTTTTTGTATATCAAAATTTGAGATGACTAGGAAGATCATTTTCATTTTATCATCTACGCGTTTTCCATATATTATATATATCTTTCATAAGTAATATCATGTTTGTAACAAATTTTTTCTATGTATATAATTCAACACTCCTAATACAATATTTATTTGAAATTAACAAATTCTCACAATTAATACATGTATAAATTATAAAGGAATCGATATATTATTTTATGCAAGATAAAAGATGGAATAACTAATTCCTGCATAACTACTACCTACATAAAATAATATGTAAATTTTTTTATAATTACTTATACTTGCATAACTCTAATCATCTACCAAATTAGCCTTTAAATTCACATGAAAAGTTCAAATGTCATTAGTTTATAGCATATGATGGTATTGCAAAACCAAGGTTGGAGGTTGGACTAAATGATGTAATGTATTTGGATAGCCATGATTGCACACAAGAATCAAAAGATATACTTGAGAAAATGGGTTTAGTTGGTAGGCAATAATACTATTATGTGAAGCTGGTCCTATAAACTATACACTATACACTATCAATATGAACTATGCTTTCATATGTTATGATGA
This sequence comes from Solanum acaule, assembly GCA_036250505.1. Classification (NCBI taxonomy): domain Eukaryota; kingdom Viridiplantae; phylum Streptophyta; class Magnoliopsida; order Solanales; family Solanaceae; genus Solanum; species Solanum acaule. Next base: position 21,477 of record JAJOOR010021215.1, on the reverse strand, counting down.
AATGAATGAATTTGGGGAGATTTGTTTTTTAGTTTAACTAAGTTAGTAGGCAGGCGTGCTCTTTTTGTAATGGATTTTCAAGGATATATATCATGGCGGCCGGCAGCCCAACACATTGGTGGGACTATGGGGTCCACATATTACCTATTATGATTTACTATGTTACAAATTACTTCTTCTGTCCTATTTTATGTGACACCCTTTGACTTGATAAGGTGTTTAAAAGAAAACTTTTCAGAAATAGTAAGCGATTCCATAAGGAGTTTCTAAAGTAAGTTATTTATCTTATTATGTTATTATTAATCAAGGATTTGTTATATAGCTAGAACGATCCTCACAAATTGCGAATACTAATTTGTTAAGAATTAATCGGATGAAACTTATAGTTCAACACAATTCATAAATATTTATGTGGTTGTACGTCATTTATTAAGGATAAGGGAAATTTTAAAGTTCAATTTTTTAAAATTATAATAAATTAAAATAACATTTTTTGAAACAAACTATAAAGGAAATGGTATTATATAAAATGGGATGGAGGTAGTAGTATCTCATCTCACTTTGGTGTGAAAATGCGATGAGATTTATCCTTATAGTTTTACCTTTATTTTCTTTTTATTAAAGAGGCACCATTGGGAGGGGTTGAGGCTTGATTTCCTATTTGTATAAAATAGAAAATTAAACATAAAACCTGATCTTTTTATTTGCATTGATTGAGTTAGGTTTAAACTTCCTAACTGATGACTTGTTACAGATGCAAGTAGGGATGGCAAACAAGTGAATTGAGTTAAATATGAATAGATTAAAAATGAATAAGATAAAAATGGGTAAAATATTCTATAAGAGTACTCATATTTACTATGGATAAATGTAATATCTTATTTTATGTGAATTTGCGTTTAATTGTGAAATGACCATTTTGCCCTTTTTCTTAGCGTTTTCATGCTTAGTTTGTGTTTTGGAAATGATTGGTGCGGTCCTCGATGCGATCGGGTGTGATTTTGGTAATTTGACCCCTCTTGAGTTGAGACTTCATGTTAGGATTGACTTTGATCAACATTTTGGGTTCCAAGCATCGGATGGGAATTCTGTTAGTTTCATCATATCCAGAACGTCGAGTTTAATCTAGTAAGGTGGTTGAGTGAGAAGTTGAGTTTTAAGCCTTAAGAGTGGTCCAGGAAGGTAATTCCGTCATTTGACCTCTTTTCGGAAATCCAAAAATTTCATTGAGTCCGAAATATCGATTCTAGTGGGGTAGCATGTCCAATTTATTTTTATCGGACTCTGAATAATTTTTGAGGATCCATCTTGCGATCGCGATGTGTCTTCTCCATGGCCTTCGCGATCGTGGTCCATCGGCTTACGGTCGCGATGAACCCTTTGTTTCCTTAGCCTTCACGATCATGGACATGGGTTCTCACGATCGCGATGTAAATCTTTGTGCCTTCGCAATCGTGAGAGTACTTAGTGGCTCGCGATCGCGATGACCATTTTTCACCTGGACATAACCTAAATTCGGGATTCTTCCCATTTTTCTCAATTTCACCACTTACAATCTTTGGGAGCTTTGAGGAGGTGATTCTTGGGAGCATTCTTGGGCAAATTCATGTGGGTAAGCTTCCTTTACCAATTCCTTGTTGACTCCATCAATTTTTATCATCCAAAACACTTTTAAATCTTGATTTCAATGTGGATTTTGGGGGGTTTTCCCCATTCCTTCATGACATTATCATAGTATATCTACATACTAACATGATATCATTAATGTTAGTTTCAGTCTTTCAGTAGGACATTTATTAGTTCTCGAGAATACCATCATAATATATTTATATATTGTCATAGTATCATTGGGGTCTGTTTCAGTTTTTTAGAGCTCCATAATAACATCACATTATATTATATACTGGCATGATATCATTGAGGTATACATAGGCGAATCCAGGATTTAGAGTCTCTAGGTGCCAAGTAAATTCATTAATTTAGCTTTGAATCAAATTATTCGTTTTTTCGATCTATATGACAAACCAAACAACAAATATGAATAGTAATAAGATGACAATTTATGTATTATACATAATACAAATTCACACCTCACATTCGACTGAGATCATGAAGTAAGCAAAGTTAAAACTTTCAACAAAAATGTGATGAAATCTAGTTCTGAGTTGATACGCTCTAAAAAAATGCTCTCGGCGCAATTTAGCAAGGACTGGTAATTATTTTTACTGTGCATAAACGGAAAAGTTCTGAGAAGATTACGGCAACGGTGACACCACTGTATACACCGGAGGACGGAGTGAACAGACGAGTACAATCTGTTCAGTTTGGTAGTTTTGACCTCAATAAATTTCGCATGAAAATGGAAGGGAAAATTAGGGTTTCGAGCTCGATTACACAGCTGAAGCCATCAGAGGGTGAAGATGCAGGTTCTGCCACTAGGCGACTCCAATACTCTGATGCAGAGTCGTCAAAACACCCAACGCCAGTGAAACGAGCTGAGTATGCAGGAAATCGAGAGCCTAAGATGGGCAAGATATTGGCGTATGTTCCTCTGAGTTCAAAGGACGGGAAAATTGTAGTCAATATAGAGACGGAGGATCTCCTCGAGCAGCAAAGGTACTGGGAAAACTCGTTTATAGACTATGTTATTGGGGATACACCGCATGTCAAAACTCTGGAAAAATTTATGCTGAATGCATGGCGATTTGTCAAAATGCCCTAAATTCTAGTGCATGATGATGGTTACTATATATTTAGATTTGAATCGGCTGAAGACAAAGATAATGTGATGCAAACCGAGCCTTATACGTTCTTCAATAAACCATTTATCCTGCACAAGTGGAGCATTGATTTTGAATTTGATCCTGATTGCCTCACAATAATACCACTGTGGGTAACATTTCCAGGACTTCCTGTGGGTTATTGGTCAGGTGAAGCTTTAAGTAAAGTGGCTAGTGCTATAGGGAAGCCATTATACATTGAAAGGATATCTTATGCTAGAATCCTTGTGGAAACTAATATGTCTCATCCATTGCTCGATTCTATAGAAATTGTTACCGCCTCTGGTACTTTCCAGCAAGCCATTGAGTATGAGTGGAAACCTTGTTTTTGCACTGAATGTTTGAAGTTTGGACACAATGTGAAAGGATATTGGACTAAACAAAAGGAAGATGATAAAGAAGAGCAACAACCACAGTTTCAAACAGTCAAACGAAGGAGGCGAAGAAACAGGAAACCCAAGCAGCCCAAGGTGGATTGGAAGGCTAAATGAGTACTGAAGATACCTGAAGTGGGCAAACAGAAGGACGGGTCCTCTGAACTTTTACTAAATAAATGCTCTAAATTTGATGGTATTGCAGATGTGAATGTTCCTATATTGAATAGGTATAGTGGCCTGCATTATACTATTGAGACACAAACAGGAGACCGAGGGGTGACCCCAACCCTCAATGATTATCTCTACATGGAACATAAAGGGGTTGAATCAACCCCTAAAACATAAAGAGATGAGACTTTATCTGCAAAAGTATAAGGTGGATGCAATGGGAGTGCTAGAAACTAGAATAAAGGAGAATAAATCAGATGTTATTGTACAGAAAATAGTCCCTACTCGGAAGAATTGTATGAACTATCCTCTAGCTTACAATGGTAGGGTTTGGCTACTTTGGCAACCTCATATCCAATTGCAGATATTGGTGGTGCATGAGCAGTTCATTCATTGTGAAATAAAAAAAATAGCTACAAATTTCTCTGCTCAACTTACTGTGGTTTATTCTAGGAATGAAAGTCACCAAAGGGAGGTATTATGGAAAGAGATAATGCAACTGGGAAATGGTATACAAGATGTTTGACTTGTGTGTGGAGACTTCAATAATGTCCTAAGTTCCGAGGATATAATTGGATCTCCAGTGTTGTTAGGGGAGACTCAACCATTCAGGGATTGTATAGAAGGGCTTCAATTAAGTATACTCAAACCAACAAGATGGCACTATACTTTTTGTAATAAGCATCAAGATGGAAGTAGAGTCTATTCCAAGATTGATTGGGCTTTTGGTAACATCAAATGGCTACAGGACTATGGACATGTGGAGGCTAATTTTGAGAATCCAGGTATGCTGATCATTCTCCCATTCTCATCCAGGTATCCTCTAGACCAATAACCAGGAAAAGGCCTTTTAGGCTATTCAATAATATTCTGAATCACCCAGAATATGAGAGCATTTTGACTAAAGTATGGAGCAAAAAATTTAAAGGAACAAGAATGCAACAACTCTAGGCAAAACTAAAGATCGTAAGGAATGATTTAAAGGAGTTGAATGCTTATATTGCCTCATATAGCTGTAAACTACAGTGTGCTAGAGAACAACTAGCAATTGTGCAGGAACAAATGAGTGTACAATCTCTAAATCAAAATCTAATAGTAGAGGAACAAAATAAATTAGCAGAAGTCAGGAAGTGGAGTGAAGTTGAGGAGCAAGTACTGAAGCAAAAATCAATAAGCTGGATATCAAAAAGGGGTGCGAATACGAAATACTTTCATGCTCAGATGAAGCTAAGGAGTAGCAGAAATGACATTACATCAATTCATGATGTAAATGGAAATAGAATACAAGACCCTGCATTGGTGGAGAAGGAATTTGTTTCTTGTTTTACTAATCTAATAGGGACAGCAGCTGAGCAATTACCAAGCCCAAATATTGAACTTATCCGGAAAGGTCCATGCTTATCCTATGATCAGAAATGCAGTCTAATTACCCCTATAACTGAGCAGGAAATAGTTGATGCTCTAAGGGGAATGACTAAGGACAAAACACCTGGAATAGATAGTTTCCCTATGGAGTTCTTTGTGAAACACTGGGAGGTTGTCAAAGAGGATGTAATGGGCGCTGTGATGTAATTCTTCAATACGGGTAAGTTGTTTAAGGAGGTTAGCTATACAACCATTACTTTAGTTCCTAAAGTAACTACACCTAATCAGGTAAAGAATTATAGACCTATTGCATGTTGTTCTACCATATATAAACTAATTACAAAGATTCTCACAAATAGAATTAAGCCAATGGTTGTTACACTAGTAAGTCCTTCCCAGACTGCCTTTATAGAAGGAAGAAGTATAATTGATAACATCTTATTCAGCTATGAACTATTGAAATGGTACACTAGGAAAGGTATGTCGCCTAGATGTACTATGAAAGTGGACTTGAGGAAGGCATATGATTCCATAGAATGGGATTTCTTAAGGAAGCTACTTGAATGATTGGGATTTCCATTCAAATTTGTACACTGGGTAATGGAATGCATAACCATTGTATCCTACTCTCTGATCATAAATGAAGGGTTAACACCATTCTTTCAAGAAAAAAAGGGGATCAGGGAAGGGGATCCAATGTCCCCCACATGTTTGTGCTAGCAATGGAGTACCTGCAAAGAGAGTTGTATGTTTTGCAGAAGGTGCCTCAGTTCAAGTACCATCCAAGGTGTAAACAATTTGGTGTGATGCATATTTGTTTTGCAGATGACTTTCTACTGTTTTGTAAGGCTGATGTAGGTTCAATATAACTACTGCAAGGTGCTTTCAATAGATTCTATATGGTCTCTGGATTACATGAAAATAATGAGAAAAGCTTCATTTATATTACTGGTGTGAAACCTGACATGAAGCAAACAATTTTATCTATATTGGGTTATGTTGAAGGTGAGATACCATTTAAATATCTGGGGGTTTCTATATCCTCCAAGAGGCTCACTATAGCTCAATGTATGCCATTGGTGGAAAAGATCACTGAAAGAATAAGGTGTTGGATAGCTAAACTACTCTCTTATGCAGGAAGAATCTAGTTATTGAAATCAGTAGTTTTGGGATGCAGACTTATTGGGCACAAATCTTTGTCTTGCCAAAGAGGATCCTAAAACTAATTGAAGGAATATGTAGAACTTATCTTTGGACTGGTTCAACTCTGAGCTCTAGGAAAGCATTGGTGTCCTGGGAAAACCTATGCCTTCCAAAGGTAGCAGGGAGTCAAAACATAATCAATGTCTAAGTTTGGAATACTGCTGTTATTCTTAAATTGTTATAGGCAGTACATGAAAAGAAATATTGTCTTTGGATCAAATGGATACATACATACTATATAAAGGGTGAGGGTGTGGAACACTGTACTATTCCACCAAATGCCACTTGGGTAATACGAAAGATCCTAGAGACAAGGAAGGCACTAAGTTTAGTCATGGGATCAGGTGATCTAGGAACTAAGTTAAAAGCAGTGGTGGTAGCTGGTAAGTTCTCTATTCATCAGATGTACATAAATCTAACACCAAAGCATCCCAAGGTGAATTGGAAGAGCATTGCTTCGCAATCGAACATCCATCCTAGGCATCAATTTATCCTTTGGTTAGCAGCTTGGAGGAGGCTGGCTACAGCAGAAAGATTAAAGAAGTTTGGTATACAAATGCCCCTGAAATGTAGCTACTGTGCAGTTGCCCCTGAAACTTTTGATCACCTTTTTTTTTAGTGTCCTGAAACTAGAGCATTGTGGGCCAAATTACTGAAATGGTTGGGAATCAATAGGCAAATAAGAAGCTGGCAAGTTGAGCTAGAATGGGCTAATAAGTGGGCACAAAAGAGTAATGGGACTGGTGCAATAAACAGTTGTGTCTCTGCAATGATGGTGTATATTATATGGAGAGAAATGAATACTATTAGGTTCCAGGCAATTCCATACCAATGTGATAGAGTTTGCAAGGAAATTGGCTTATACATTCATGTTAGAGCAAGAGATCTGAAGAAGTGGAATGAGGCTTTGAAGAAGATTGGTCAAGTACCATGATGCTTGCATCTGTTCCTTTAAGGGAACTGGCTTAGCTGTGGTTTTTTACTTGATTCAGTGATTATGTATGGTTTATTAATTTTGCGCTATATTGATGTGGTAGGAAACTGAGAAGTAGGTGGTCAGCAAATACTTGGTTTTGTAATTACACACTTTTTTGATATCAACAAACTTTTCACCCAAAAAAAAAAGGGTTTCAACAATATTAATAGTATCACAAAATATCCATCATTCATTTACAATTGTCCTCGACGAGTTTTCATATTCTGAAAGCGATCAATGATGACATCATTACTTACATTTACAATTACATTACACTATATATAACACATTCAACAATCATTTAAAGATTGGTCACCAATGTTATTTCACACTTCATTTTTTATGTGCTTCGTGAATGTAAATGTTCTCTTCACCGTTGTCATATCGATAGGTAAAGTAGAGTTAACTCACAAGTAAATAAACAAGTGAATAAGTTTCCATAAAATTTGTCTCAATCAATGCCTTTGCCAAATCACAAATTATGTGCAAGTTGAAGAACTTGATCTTACTGCGTCACATATAAATTATGAAAGTATCGAGTTGGTAACTCAAATCTAGATGGAGAAAGCAGTATCAGGGTGATTGGGCAAGGAAGAGAACTAAACTTTTCTTTTAACTTTTATATCTTTAAATAAAAATATTAACAAATAAGAAATAAAAGAAAATTCAAAGATTAATAAATTAAACTAGTCAACAATAATTATTAATAATTAATAATAAATCAATAACAATTAGAAACAATAAAATATTTGTTAGCGCTGACTTTTCTGCGGCTATCAAAAGTTTTTAAAAAAAGAAGCAACCAGTGGGATTCGTTCTCACAACCTCCTTGGAGACTATATGATCCATTGCCACTAGCAACACAACGTGCTTTGGTTCACTGGGTGCCATGTTTAATATTTATATGTACGTTGTATATACATATATGTATAGAATTTTCGTCGAAATTTGTGGGTGGCGTGACACCCCCACGGGCCTTAATAGATCCGCCCTTGGGTATATTGTAGTAATTTCATGAGTCACTTCTTAGTCCTCTGTAATACCATCAATGTATATCTATATATTGCATAATATCACTCAGGCTGCTTCAATCCTTCACTGAGACGCCTATCATTCTTCTATGATATCCACATGGTGTATATCATATACGGATATGATATCATAAAATTTACGCATATTTTTATATTAGTCTTATCAATTTAATTTTTGCAAAAATAATATATAAATTTTGTTTTCACTTGCAAAAGTGAAAATATGTAAAATATTTTTTCATTCTTCGTCCTAGGGATAAGATCGAGACATAGGGCTAAGAGAGAGCAAAAAAAGGATCTTTTGTGTATAATCCTACATTATCTCAAATGTTATTAGTTCTGATACGTAGATCAAATAATACATTGCAAGCAAAAGTTTCTATATTCATGGAGATATAGAAGAGCATATAAGTTATCATGCATTGCATATCCATGATCATTTGAGTCTCCAATAATTACATATCTGATTTGGCATATGGACGAATATGCAAGCATATGTTTCATGCTTGTTTGAATAATAGCAATGAGATTTTTCAATATCATGTTAAGAATAGCTAAGATCTCTAGAAGAAGATGTTATTCGTTTGATGAGAAATAAAAAGGAATATCAAAAATTCGAGTAGTTGAAGCTGAAACAACTACTTTCGAAGTAACAGAAAGAAAAGCAACGATTGAATTGTGAGAGTCAGAGTCGAAAAGAGGATTCCTCACTTCTTTCTTTCATTCAAAATCATGTGCGAGACTTTCATCTCAAATGACTCCTAAGTGATAAAAGAAAGAAGAACCCCATTTCTTGTGTGTCGAACACTAGAAAGACAAATAATCCCTCCTAGAATTTTTTCTTTCCCACATTTATCCCCTGCTTCCTTATGTCTTCTATTTAAAATAGAAAATTATTGATTATGGCAGTGAAATCTGGCAATAGTACATAGTTACATTATTCCAATTAAAAAAAACTATATCAAAATAAATAAAAGTCAAATACTCTTCTTCAAAATCTGCATTGCATACTCTTTTCTTGTACTTTAGATTTTAAAAAATTAAATAAGTTAGTAGACTTTTATATTTTTATTGATATTTTTTTTATTGTAGTCTAGTTTTTTTAATTAATCTAAAAATAATTTGTTCAATTTTTATTTTTTACAATGCAAAAAAAAAAAAAAAGGAATAAGGAATTAAAAAGAAGATAAATTAACACAAAGTCAAAAGAGTGAAAAAAAGGGGACCAAAAAAAGAGAAAAGAAAAGAAAATAATAAAAATATTATCAAATGATATAACTAATAAACTAACTAGAAGAACACGATATCTCTAATAAAAGACAAAATTAAAGAAGAAAAAAGGGGTAAAAAATAATAAATGAAAAAACTACAAAATCAATAAATGATTTGACAAAAATGATAAATTGAAAGACAAAAGTAATAAATCAAACAACCAAAAATAGCACTCCAGCATGCAAAATAAGGGAGCATTTCGGGTAAATAGTTTGGACCGACTGGACATCGTCAAAATTATTGACGGGAGAGGATAAATGTAGGATAATTGATTTGCTTTATAGGGAATAGTTTACGTATTTTTTTCCTATAATTTTAGCATGTTGGCCAAATAGGGTGGGTTAGTAAAATGATTAAAATTTGGGAAAATTACGCGTATAAGCAAATACATATTAGTAGTTAATTAGTTAACATAACAATAGTTTGCCTTAGTTATAATTCGCGACTTACTTTTAGCTATAATTACACGGCTCAGCTTTTTAGTTTTGTATAATTCGAAATTTGTATAATTTTTGTATAATTCGGAATTTGTATAATATAATTTATATAACTGTTGACACTTCTGATGTTTGTAATTGTATAAATTCGTTATTTCAATTTTATACAAAAAACTGAATTATACAAATGTACCCGTGAATTATACAAACCTACGAATTATACAAATCCGCGAATTACACAAATGAGGCAGCTTAAAATGTAGCTACAACCTGTAAATATGCAAACTATAGTTGTGGAGCATAATTAAGTTTATTATAGTGATTATTTGCGAAAGTTCCCCAAAATTTATAGCTACATATCATCCTAGCTAAAGCACAAATCTTGATTTTGTTGTGTTAAAAAGTTTTCTTATAAGACATGTATCGGACAATAGCGAAATTATAAATTTTGATTTTAAAAAAAAATTCAAATTATTAAACAAGAAATATATCAAAAGTCTAGGAAATTCAATACTTTAATTGCACCCACTTGTCTGATGTCTTCCCCTGTCGGTGTATGCATATTTCCATTAAAAAGGTTTAGCCGACTCTTTTCAAATTCAAGTGCTTTTGTCCTTAATTAATTATCTTAAAAATCTAATGTTTGTATTCTTTCTTTAGTTAAACAATCTGTGAATAACAAGAATTTATCGTTGCAACGTTTTTAAAAGAAATGTAGATACGTTAGTCATTTCAATTAAATGGTTAATAGAAGTGGTTGTTTTTGAGAAGATAAAACTGAGAATGAGACAATAAAGTCATTTCACTAAGTAAATACATTTAGATACATGCATGTTTACTACCACATACACTGAAATAGGGAGAGAGAGGGGGGCAAGCGAGAGAGAAGAGAGGCGACTGAGAAAGTCAGATACATGTGAATCCACTTGAATACAATGTATCTAGAATAAATTACATCTTAATTTGACCTCATGTATCTGAGATACATGTCTATATGGAAGAGGCAAATAGATGTATCCAAGGCCCAAAGTATGGTAAGGAACGTAATATTACAAATTATAGCGTGAATTTAAGTAATTAGCTCCTAAAATAGTAGGATTTGTGTTGTTTACCCTAAATATATAAAATCCTAGGGGTCATTTGATAATTGTTTAGAGTTATGCATGTATTAGTAATACTACATGTATTAGTTATAAGAGAATCTGTGTATTATTTTATACAATCATTAGTTATGCAAGGTTTAGTTATTCATGTATTTTTTATTTCACCTTCTATTATGGATAATATAATACATAGAATTCCATCATAACTTATACATGTATAAATTATGCGGGTTTCTAAATTGTAAACCAAATCACATATTAATTTTGTCTCCTAACCAACTATCAAATATGATATTACTTATATAAGTATTTATACATGCTTCCATTCACGTATTTCATTTTTTGGCCACCAAGAACATGTCATCTAATCAAAATGGAATTGCGTAGAGAATGATTAAAAAAAGAAGAAGGAAAAAGTAGTTTTTTAGAGTATTATGTAGATGACCACTCAAAAGATGAGCCATTAACAAAAGAAATCTTCATTGGGTTGTTAAAGTTTCCTTCTAATGGGATGACAAGGGTACAAGAAAATTTGGAAAAACAAAAAAAGAAGGAAATCAATCCACATAGTGTTGTTAATATGGAGGAGGGTGGCTTTCAATCATTTTCAAGGCCCTTTTTTCCATCTTAAAAGGCTATTTCCTTAATGACTTGCATTTCCCCCGCTAAGTCAATGGATTTATATTTTTGAATATGACCTTTCATTACAAGTCAAAGCTTTTTCAATAGCATCATCTTTAGGTAAAGATTTCCCTCCCAAAAAGGTTACACACACGTGTTTGCCACAAAATTTAAATTGCCCTAAATTTGAAGTCTGGTTGACATTGTTGTAAGGAGATCAAAAATATTTTTTTTTTGAAAAATTTAGGTGTTTGGAAAATTAATAAAATTATTTTTATATGGAAGTAGAAGCAATTTTTCTACAGTTGAAAAAGAAATGAAATTTTTTGGTTTCTTAAAAAAACAGAAGTAGAAAATTATTTTTTTCAAGTTCGAAATATCACTTCCATATATATACATATTTACCTATATATCTCTTGTAATTAATTAATGAATATATCTTATAAGTCTAATTAATTTCATTGAAGAAATTTATTATCAATTTTTATATAATATTTTTAAATTTTATTTTATGTTTACATATTGTCATTTTATATTTTAGATATTATTTTATGTATCATTTTGTAGGATTATAAAAAGGTAACAACAATGTATAAGTTTATATCAATATTTAATTTATCTTCTTATTTATCGGTTTGAATATGTATATTTTAATTTAATAAAATAAATAAATAAAATTATATTAGATATTTAAGATAGTTTCTCTCTATAAAATAATCTTAATATTAGAAGTACATTGATATTTGTCTTTTCTCTTAATTTGACTTTAAAAAGCACTTTAAAAAAAGTTTAGTCTAACACAATCTGCTTAGCCAAACACAAGTACTTCTAAATATAAGCAGTTTTTAGCAGTAATGTCAAACAGGCTCTTAATCTCATTAATAATATGGTATAATTCTTTAGAATCTGAACTATTCCAAATCAACGTCAAACTAGACATCCAACATTCTAATGTCAATCTTAACAATTTAATTTCAATTATTAGATTTAACTCAAACTTTCAAATTATCCCAAATCAACTTCAAACTAGACATCCAACATTCTAATGTCAATCTTAACAATTTAATTTCAATTATTAGATTTCACTCAAACTTTCAAAATCAATAGATTTACTTTATATTTTTGTACAAACAAGTTGCATAAAATCCAATAATTATGTTCTTTAAATTTCTTCAACCAAAGTTATTTGAAATAATTACGAATAAGTAATAAGTCTTCAATTTTTTATTGTACGTATGAATATGGAGTGTACAACTTTATTTTTTAGGAGTAAACAATTAAATATCATCCTTTCAAAAAGCTACCTCGTTAAAATTTCATTAATAATAACCCAATCCTAATACTAAGAAAAAGAAATTGACAATACATTCTACTAATATATAGATGTTTATAATTTCTTGTTTCCGTAGTTAGGTTTTTGCCTTTATCGTACTTTATTAGACAAACCCATTTGGTCTAACTAATTTAAATTGTGTAATACATCAAGTCATCAACTATTAAAGCACTAACACAAATTTCATAATTGAATAATTATATGGTTAGATAAAATTATTAAAATTAAAAGTAAGCGATTGGTAAACTTATTGAATAAATGTAAATAAATACTTTTTTAAAATTAAAATAACTAAATATCCTTAAAACTATTTTAAAAGAACATAAACTTCCAATATTATGTTATTTATATGGTTTAATTCGTAACCAACAAAATATTATTTTAGTATAACAATTTATGTATTAGCTATGTGTATTTTACTCAAAAGAAAAGTTAGTTTGGTTCATCCATCATGATTCATCATTCATGCATGTATTTAATATATCATGATAATTCACAATATGTTGAATGTCAATACACTAATGACACACTAAGGAAAGTATTTATGCCTTTGATGTTTTAGCCTATCAAGAAAAAGAGGAACAAACTACGGCCCACTAATCCACTTTTTTTTGTAGGTGTGCCTATCATTTTGGTTTAGAATAAAAAGCATGTAAAAGGTGGTGGACCCATATGATCTCTTTGTGGGTTGTAGGAGGCATGCCTTTGGGGATTTTATAATGTCATGATCTAGTGACATGATCTTTGAAATTTCATAATATTCATCATTATGATTTATGAACCAACAAACATATTGTTTTTCCCCAAATTCATCTATTGTAAAAATGGTTCTCCACTATCGTCAAAATTTAACATTTTTTAGCTCTTCTCTTTCAAATGCAACTAGTTCTCATATTAATGACTCCATTGATATCCAGACAGTATTCAATTCATATTTTTTTTTATATTTTTTTTTTGTACATCTAAAATACTAAAAAGTAATACTAAATTCTTTATAAGCTGCCCTGTTTAAAAAAAATTAGAAGCAAGAACTCAATATTCTTAATTTTAGTTTAGAATTTTTTAGGAGCAAGAACTCAATATTCTTATATGCAAAAAAAGATAGTACATTTGTTTGTCCCTCTCAAGATGCATGGAATATTCACATTGTTGACTTGTAATATTAGATGCATAATGTATTTATATGTCTTAACTCTTACCACACTACTTTATGTATATGTGTACCTTGTTTTGATAGGAATTCGTAACAAATACACCTAATTTATGTAAGTGTATCCAGGTAGAATTGCATGTATCTAGGATACATAGACAAATTTTGTTCCTTGGTTTCCCTCCCATCTTGCTTGTCAAACTCTTATCTCTCTCGCGTATCTGGTATGCGAGATACATGCTAATTACATTGGATTTTTGCTAGTGTTATTGAAACAACACCATTGTTGTCATATTTGATTTGAAAATCTTCTCATTTTCTTGATGTTATAAAATTATAAGTTTGAAAAGAAAAAAAAGAAAAAAAGAAGGGCTAGCCCCAGCCCTCGGCCCTTCTAGTGTTGGGTTGGGTTGGGTTGAGCATTTTCAGGCCCTTCCAAATGAAGGGTCGGCCCACCCTAGCACTTCAAATTCCTTGGCCCGCGAGGCTTGGAACGGGTAGGGCTGGACCGGCCCTTTTTGACAGCTCTACTAAAAACCATTACAATTTTAAAATTATTGGTCCAAAATTATTTTTTATCAATCCAAACCACTTAGAGAGGTGTTACCCAATTTTAAAAAGGAAAATAAAACAAGATAAATAAAAGATTCAAATTTCAAAATTCACTCAGAGAGGTGCACCCAATCATCATCGCACGACATTATTGATACTTCAAGTCTAGTTTCACACATCTATATTTAGATATTTTTAAAAAAAATATAACACTACTCTATATGATTTCAGGAGGGGAGCATGGGTTCACGTAATCCCCTCCTAGATACGCCTCTGCTTATGTTGATTATGAGATATTTGACTAATTTGAGCGATTTGTGTGAATGTAGGGGTTTTGACAAAATTGCACAAGAATTGAGTCCAAAGAAGCCCTAACTTCTTCAAGCTATAAATTCTCAATTATAGGGTTTCATGATTTCTTCATGGGTTCGTATTGAATTTCGATTTCTTCTTCATGATTGATCATATTTTGCATGAATTGATCTTAATTTCATTTTTTCAATGAAAATTGTATGAACTCATAACATGCAATAATTATGCTATTTTCACATGCATATTTCTGATTATCAAATTTTAATGAATTACGATTCTTTCGAATAAAGCATCTCTTAGTATATATGATTATCATTATTTAGATGCTTTCGATTAAATATATTTCAAATTATGATCAGTTATCATGATTTATGAGCTACTCAGTTTTCTATCAGATTATCAGTATGATTTAGTATTATCATATTATTATTGTTCTTAGAATTATGCATATTTTCTATTGGGAGTATACTTAGCACCGAGTAGGACTAGGGTCTATTACCCAAGTCTCAAAAATATGTGCCCCTTAGGTTATGTCTCGAATAGACATTAGCTAGTGAATCCATATTAGCTCAGATATTATGGTCCTTACACTGGAAAGTAAGACGCTCTTTTTTTTTATGTGGGAGAAGAACATCAAACTACATGTAGTACCACACGTGGTTTATGTCGGTTATTAGTATACCTCCCACAAATTGATATATTTTCAGATATTGCATGACCTTATACTATGTATTTCAGATCAGATTATCAGTTGACATATTATGTTTATTTGGTCATTGCATCAACTTGTTTTACAGACTTGTCATGTTCAAATATCGTGTTTTATGTATTTTTCTCATACTCAGTACATTTCACGTACTGACCGCATACTTTTCTGCCTATATTGTTTGATAATATAGATTCTGATGCACATCTTTCATGTTGCTGTTAGTACAGACTCTAATCAGTACAGGATCACTTTCGGTGAGTCCTCATGTTTCAAGGACAACCTATTATGATTTTCTTCAATACTTTCTTTACAGTTTTAACCAGTTTAGAGTTAGCTAGGGACTTGTCCTAGCAATTTGTTATGAGTAGAGGCTTTCAAATAAACAGTAGATTTTCGTATGTGTTTTGTGTTAGATTCTCTCTTATGGTATGTTAGATTAATTTAGACTTGATTCTGCTTTTGAGTCTATTTATGTTTCTTAGGGTCATGTTATGCCATGAGGTTAGCTTGAGGTCACTTGTGGGCTATAAGCACAGTGTCGCATCTAGAGGGTAGTCTCGGGGTGTGACTTGTAATTGGAGATGATGGTGATGATGTTGCCCTCACGAATCGTCACCCACCTTAAAGAGTTAGAGCGCAGCAAAGACATGTTACTCTTTTGTATAATGATGAGAACAACGAGACCAACTTGAATGGAGTTTGTAGCACTGGGGCTATTGTTCCTTCACTGTTGACTTTGGGAGCGAAGTTCAATATCATAAGTACGATGTCCAGCTTCTGAACTTGAAGGGCTTATTCAGAAATGTAGCTGGAGATGATCTGAACCTACACTTGATGAACTTCATGAATACTAGCAATTCTTTCGAGATATCTGGAGTTAGCCAAACTGTCATTCGTTTGAGGTTGTTCCCACTATCACTTTTTGGGAAAGCAACAGTGTAGCTTAAAACTCGCATCGAGTATACTTAAAATCCAATCACTACATAGAAGAAGACTCATCCTAACTTTTTTTTTTCTTTCTATTATCATTCGTATACACCTAGCAAAATAGACATAGCAAAAGCTAATTCGAAATAACTTTAGTTTTTTGGCAGAACAAGAAAAATGGCATGTGGCTAGTTTGAGGGATTTGATTTTTGGAGCGTTTTAGAGTCATGTGATTGCACATGCGGTGGGATTTGTTAGTGTTTTTAAACAGAAATTTTACGGAAGAATGAAATTCGCTAAACTTTGAATACATTAGAGATGATTTTTATTCAATATGTTAGTTGGAGGATATACGTGAAGTTTAGATATAGTTAAAGGATATTTTTGTTCAAAAAGTTCAAACATTTTAGAGAAAAATAATAATTTAGATTTTGAAAAATAATTTTGCTACTCTCTCGAAGCACTTATGTTCTTTTAGAAGCTTTTGAAAAATAACTTTAATGTTTAGTCTTGTAATTAATACTTATTAGATTTATTTTAGCAAAGTTTAGTACTTTAACCTTGTGATTATTTTTCGTTCTAACTTATTTATTTACAATATTTGTTGTTTACAATTTCATTATTATTTTTTATTGAATATTTTAATGTTATCATTCATAGCATATTTTTGTGTTATTTCTTAAGAAATACCTTAGATAATTATATTTTGATAAGACTAAAGAAACATTTGAAACACAAGTTAACTACATATTTGTATGAATACTTGCCCAAAAAAATTAGAAAACCCGAGAAACCCAAAAAAAAATCTAAACCTACCTTGTTCATGACACTCGGAGCTACGAGCAAGTTCTATCAAGAGGAGAAGGAGAATAGCAGATGTTCGCGTAATGTGGCAACTCCATAGGAACATTCCCTTTCCAAGTTTAAAGCCATTAACAGTACACATATAATGAAATTAAACGATATAAGGTGTCAGTACAAAGGAGAGAATTTCTTGAATTTTTGTGTTTGATACATAAAAAAAAAATTATACACAATACAAATAGATACTGTAAGAAGTGGACGATAGAGGTGTTGCATTAAAAGATGAAATGTGTTAGAAGATTTTAAAGACACCATGTTAGATTCCATTTATTGAACTTGCTCTCTACTTTTACTAGGAAAGTAATTTTCCTTAATTTTAAGATACTTGCTTCCTTAGCAAAAAATCTTTTAACCAACCAATTATGAAAAAATTGGAAAACCTCCTCCTACCGGACACACCCCTAGTTGCCCTACAGGAGCACAGATTTATATTAAATAAAGTAAAACATCAAAAACAATTTCATTTCAAAGTAACAGATTAGGGAGATGGAAGATTAACAAAAATGCTTACCAGTCAGCATCTTACATAACAGAAACTAGAGCAAAATGGTTCACTATGTAAAATCTAGTATTAAGCAGTGAAAAAGGAAAATAAATAAAAAACACAAGCCAGCTAGTGCAGTAGTGCTCAAGAACAAAGATAACATCATAGCACAGGTTTTTATGCCACGGGAAGAACCTCAATTGCGGGAGCAGCTATCATAGGAGGAGGAACAACAAACTCTCCTTCCTCCTTGGGTGGATGAATAGTCACTAAATCTGGCAATGGAGTCATAGGCCCTTGTTTACCCTTAGGATCCCAGTCCAGCATGATCTTTACTTTGATACCAAGCACACCCTATAAAGTAAATAGACAACAACGTAAAGTAGCAGCAATGCTAAATAACAATAACAAAGCTGCAGCACAAAAATAACAGTGAGTCAGCAGATCAGTAAAAAAAAAAAAAAAAAGACACTAACCTGCCTAAGTAGCACATGCCTAACAGCTGCATCAATGTATTCTTTAACCGGTTGGCCAGAAGAAATCATGTAACCATCCTTAAACTTCATGGACTTGGCACGCTGAGCACGGAGCTTTCCACTAACAATCACCTAAAGAAAAAGAGACCACTATAAATATCTTCAAAGAACGTCTACTTGGAGATAGATATAGAGAAGGAAATTGACACCCAACAAACCTCGCATCCCTTGGCTCCACTCTCCATTACAAATCTCAGAACACCATAGCAAGCCCTATTATCATGACAAAGGATAAGTTTGGTAAAACAATTATACCAAAGAGTTGCAAACATCTGCGGAATTTGATCATAGCATGCAAATTAAACTCCAACAAATTACCTATTCTTGAAGAAAAAACGTGCAACATAAATATTTGACTGAACGAACAAATATAATTATTTTACACATATTTTACATGGCAAAATCTGCTTTCGATTGCCATGATGTATGGTGACCTTAAAAAGTTGTGTCACCTTAAATACAATGATATCTTCTCACCCTTGGAAAAGATGAAGATGAATTTGTATTGTAGACCATTCAGTCATGAGACCCAACCAAATGGAACACCATATTGGAAGATATTTTATATCTAGTACAATTGTTACTAACTACACCTAGATGCAGGGACAGATCTGGGGAGGCAGGAGGGTATTCACCCGATACCCCTCGGCAAAGAGGTTAGCTCAGTGGTCTAGAAAATTCATAATGTACCCCAACACCTAAAGGTTGGATTCTCAGGGAATGCATTATTTTTTTAAAAATGTAATAGTTGAACCCCTGGTGAAAATCCTAGAACCATCACTGCCTAGATGTGCATAATGGAACCCAAAATATTGGAAGATATTTTGTATCCGTACAGCTTGTACTTAATTACATCTTTAACAGAAAGTTTTGTTTTCCTCACAGGTATTTACGTCATCAGAAATTTCCTCACTTAGATTCATCAAATCAGGTATAAAATATATTTCTCTGATTTCTCAGACGGGAGAAAGGTGCAAGCACACTCGCTGTAAAGATGACTTTCAAGTCAGGCAACAAAGAAAAAATGAGACTTTCAAAAGTCAAGACAAAAAGAAAAATTAAGTCAGGGAACAAGTGCAACCAAGCAACAGACCTTCGGACAGCAAGTCCTCCAAGTAACTTGTATCGCAGTGACTCTGCCTGAGCAATGGCACAGAGGCCCCTGTTGTTGACTTTCTCAGCATAGAGCTCAACAGTGTTTTCCTTGAAATTAAAACGCTTCTGAACAACTGAAGTCAGCTCCCTGATCCTCCTACCTTTCTCACCTGGAAAACACAGACACAAACACACCATTACTCAACTAATAATTCAATCCATTAAAAGACACCTACTTCCAGCTCATCCGATAATCAGCAAGGATGACTCATTTGCAGCTATTCAGACTAATTATCCTATTTTTAAGTTATCCCAAAATGTTTCCCATTTCCTCATAAAAAGCTTTTTCCTGTACCATCTTTGACATTTTGTATTTTGATAAAAGAAAGTACCCCATAACATAACATCACACTGGGAGAAGTCTAATCTCTCCAAGTGTCACTTTTACCTCCATTTTTGGAACCCAATCTATCTAAATACAAATGTATCCACTAAGACAGCTGAATGAAATAGACAGAGTAATCTGCATTGCACATCGCACAGCATTTGTAATCTTTACAACAAGTTCTTAAGCATTCTGCAAAAATTAAATGCCATAATATAAATCTAATCAAGGGTATAATTTTATTTTGATAATTGTGGTGTCAGGGTTAGCAGCATGCACCTCGACTAACTAAACTAAAAAGTGAGAACCTTAAGTGTATAATTTCTGGTTAACCTTGTTTAAACACGAGTCTGACAAATATATACAAATATATACTGTTATGCTGTATTCATTTTCTCCGGTAGGAAGAATCTAGTTGCTGCTCTATAGAATGTTAATTACATCTAGTCTGCTAGCTGATGGATGTAACTCTATAACAACAGAAATTTTGCTTATATATATATTTAGGTACCAAGAACGTTCTGAGTACGAGTGGCTCTAATGATGATTTCAGTTCGCATGGGAGTAACCCTAACTTCAACTCCCGAGTAACCATCCTCCGCCAGCTCTCTTGTCAGCACTTCGTTCAACTCCGCAAAAAAAACTCCGTCCGCTACAAACTAAACACATACAAAAATCAATTCAAGTCATACTATAAATATTCAGTTAGATCTAAAATCACAGCGATAAATTGAACTGACGTACCTTTCGCTTTTTACTAATCTGAGGCGTCGCCATGTTGAGATTAGGGTTTGATATTGATTCACTGCCGCCGCTAGCAGATACAAGTAAGAGGCAGAGAAGAGTTCGATGGGTATAGATAGAGGAGAAAGGGTTTGTCAAAGATTTAAGGCAGGTTAGAAGTTGGGCTCTCTTCATTACATATTAATCCAGCCCGCTTCTAAAAGTTTGGGCTTGGTCTACTTGTATACAACATTCAAGTGGGCTCAAAATATACAATCTTTAGCATATTTGTATGGGAAAATTTTCAAAATAACAATATTTTAGCTTTTAGTGGGACTCCTTAGCAACAGTTTCATTATTTATTAAAAATGTCATTATTTTAGTTTATAAAGGGATTAGTTATATATTTATTTTATTTTGATTAATTTGAAAGAATACAAATAATTAATAACAGAACAGAGAAAATCATGGAACAAAAAAATTCAAAAAAGGTAAAAAAGATTTTAAATACAAATCAATTACGTTTTGAAAAGAGCATAAATATACATCTTTCCGTCGAGCGTTTTTTTGCTTTCTTCTTAAGAACATCAAAAAAAAAAAAAAAAAAAATAGTTTGTCTTCCGAATCATTCATCTGATAACTTTCAAAGCTTCTTCAAGTTGAATACGACATATTTTTGAAACAGATTTTTTCAAAATTGACAACTATAAATTTATCGCATCCAGTGAACAATCGAAAAATAATCAGGTATTTTTTTCGATTTTTTTATTTGTTTGGATGAGATATTCGTATATGTCGAGTACAAGAGTGTTTTTTTTTCTCTGATTGAATCAGTGAAATCTTTGTATGCATTGGTATTTATAGCTTTTTTCGGATGTTTTGTATCCAAATGTTGATGTATAACGAATGAAATTGTTTTTTTTTTAGTTTAGTAGCTGTTTTTTCTGTTTGAATGCATACAATAATTTGTATCCCGTTAAGTTAATGTAACTAATCGATCATGAACTATATGTTGAATACATCAATATATGAATACAAAAGTGAGATGAAAATGCAAAGTTATAAATACAAAGT
>JAJOOR010021214.1:0-32168 GCA_036250505.1 Solanum acaule | reverse complement strand
CAAAGTTGGCCAAAAACTCACTGATTTCCACACTTGGCCGAATTTCCAGATTTTGAACTTAGCCAATTTCCAGATTCTGAACTTTTTTTCCAAAAGTGACTACTTCCAATTTATGCTTAAACTTTAAAAATTCATACGTTAGGTTCTAGTTTCACCTATCTATTTTTAGGGTCGCTACATGTAGTAACTGGTATGTTACGAGTCTTTAACTTAGATGTTTATGCTTTGTTAGACCCAGAGGGCTACTCTCTCCTTTGTAACTCCTTATATAGCAGTCAACTTCAATGTTAGTCTAGAAACTCTTTCAGAACCCTTCTTAGTCTCTACTCCAGTTGGTGACCTAGTTATAGCTAGACGAGTATACATAAATTGCCTTGTCACAATCTCCCAGAAAGTCACCTCAGCAGATCTTGTAGAGTTATAAATGGTAGACTTTGATGTCATTCTAGGCATAGATTGGTTACATTCCTGTTATGCCTCAGTTGGTTGTAGAACTAGGATCGTTCGTTTCCAGTTTCCAGACGAACCAATCTTAGAATAGAAGGGTAGTAGCTTAATGCCTATGGGTTCGATTCATTTCTTACATTAAGGCCAGAAAGATGATCTCTAAGGGTTGTCTCTATCATCTAGTTCGAGTTAAGGATTCAAGCTCCGAAACCCTAACTCTTGAGTCAGTTCCAGTAGTTAATGAGTTCCTAGAAGATCTTTCTAGAGTTCCTCCCGAAAGGGAAATCGACTTTGGAATTGATCTACTTACAGATACCCAGCCTATTTCTATTTCTCGTTACAAAATGGCTCCAACTGAGCTTAAGGAATTGAAAGAGCAGTTGAAAGACCTTCTAGATAAGGGCCTCATCAGACACAATATATCCCCATGGGGTGCACCAATGTTGTTCGTGAAGAAGAAATATGGTTCTCTCAGGATGTGCATTGATTATAGACAGTTGAACAAGGTCACAATCAAGAATAAATATCCTATCCCCAGGATTGATGACTTGTTTGACCAACTTCAAGTTGCTAGTCATTTCTCAAAGATAGACCTCAGATCCGGTTACCATCAGCTCAGAGTCAGAGATAGTAACATTCCGAAAACAACCTTCATAACTTGGTATGGTTATTATAAATTTGTAGTTATGTCATTTGGACTAACCAATGCTCCTGCAACTTTCATGGTTTTGATGAACAGAGTGTCCAAGCAGTATTTGGACTTGTTCGTTATCGTCTTTATTGATGATATCCTTATTTACTCTAGGAATGAGGAAGAACATGTGACTCATTTGAGGGTTGTCTTGCAGAGTCTCAAAGATCGCCAATTATTCGCTAAGTTTAGCAAATGTCAGTTTTGGTTCCAGTATGTTGCTTTTCTTGGTCATATTGTGTCTAGCGAAGGGATTCGAGTGGATTCTCAGAAAATAAAAGTAGTGAAACAATGGCCCAGACCTACCTCTCCTACAGATATCAGAAGCTTCTTGGGTTTGGTAGGTTATTACAGAAGGTCCATGGAAAGATTTTCATCCATAGCTTATCCATTGACTAAGTTAAATCAGAAAAAGGCCAAGTTTCATTAGCAAATGATTGTGAGAAAAGCTTCGCAGAACTAAAAACTAGGTTGACTACAACTCCTATTTTGACCTCTACCAGAGGGTTCATACGGTTATATTATCTATTGTGGTGCATCCAGAGTTGGCCTAGGTTGTGTGTTGATGTAGCGAGGTAAGGTTATAGGATATGCTTCTAGACAGCTTAAGATGCATGCGAAGAATTATCCGACTCATGACCTCGAGCTTGCAGCAGTGGTGTTTGCACTTAAGATTTGGAGACATTACTTGTATGGTGTTCACATAGATGTGTTCACAGACCATAAGAGCCTTCATTATGTGTTCACCCAGAAAGAGTTGAATCTTCGCTAGAGGAGATGGCTTGAGTTCCTCAAAGATTATGGTATTATGAGTGTGCTTTATCACCCTGGTAAGGCCAATGTAGTAGCAGATGCTCTTAGTAGTGTAGCATATGTTGATGAACAGAGAAATGAACTAGCAAAAGATGTTCACAAGCTTGCTCGCTTGGGAGTTCGCCTTATGAGCATATCAGATGGTGGTGTAATAGTTTAGAATGGGTCAGAAACTTCATTGGTAGTGGAAGTTAAAGAGAAGCAAGACAGTGATCCGATATTGCTTCAACTAAAGGGTGCAATCCATCAGCAGAGAGTTGAGGTTTTCTCCCAAGGGGAGATAATGTGCTTCACTATCAGGGTCGATTATGTGTTCATAAGGTGAGTGAGTTGAGACAATAGATTCATGCAGAAGCCCATAACTCCAGGTATTTTATTCATCCAGGCGCCACTAAGATGTACTGTGATAAATGAGAAGTCTTTTGGTGGAATGGTATGAAAAGGGATATAACGGATTTTGTGGTTAAGTACCCTAATTGTAAGTAGGTGAAGGTAGAACATCAGAAACCATGAGGTATGACTCAAGAAATTAACATTCCTACATGGCAGTGGGAAGTTATCAACATGGACTTCATTACAGGTTTACCTCGTACTCACAGACAACATGACTCCATTTGGGTGATAGTTGACAGAGTTACTAAGTTTGCACACTTTTTGGCTGTTAAGACGACATATTCGGTGCAGGACTACGCCAAGCTTTACATTAATGAGATAGTTAGGTTGCATGGGGTTCCTTTTTCTATTATCTCATATAGAGGTCCTCAATTTACCTCTCATTTCTGGAAGTCATTTCAGAAAGGTCTTGGTACTCAGTTTAATCTTAGCACAACATTTCATCCACAGACGGGTGGTCAGGCAGAGAGTACCATTCAGACCTTAGAGGACATATTGAGAGCTTGCGTGATTGATTTCAAGGGTAGTTGGGATGATCACCTTCCTTTTATACAGTTCGCCTACAATAATAACTACCATTCCAGTATTTAGATGACCCCTTATGAGGCATTGTATGGGCGTAAATGTAGTTCTCCAGTTGGTTGGTTTGAAGTAGGTGAAACAGCCTTGATAGGGCCAGATTCAACTCATGATGTCATGGAAAAAGTTTAGCTCATTAGAGATAGACTTAAGACAGCCCAGAGTGGCCAGAAATCCTATGCAAATGTAAGGAGAAGGGGCTTAGAGTTCCAAGTTGATGATTGGGTTTTTCTGAAAGTGTTACCTATGAAGGGGGTGATGAGATTTGGCAAGAAAGGGAAGCTCAGTCCTAGATATGTAGGCCCTTACAAGATCTTGAAAAGAGTTGGTAAATTGGCTTATGAGTTAGAGTTGCCAATAGAACTAGCAGCAGTGCATCCGGTCTTTCACATTTCCTTGTTGAAGAAGTGTGTAGGTGATCCAGTATCTATAGTACCTTTAGAGAGTGTGGCTGTGAAGGATAGTCTCACTTATGTTGATGTGCCAGTTGAGATTCTTGATCGTCAGGTTCGAAGGTTGAGAAACAAAGAAGTTGCTTCAATTAAGGTTTGTGTAGGAGTCAGTCCGTAGAGGGATCGACTTGGGAAGCACAAGCAGCCATGAAGACCAAGTATTCTCATCTCTTTCCTACCGATTCCATTTCAGCTTGAGGTAATAGTTTCTCTTCAGTTTTTCAGTCATTCATGCACAATTTCAGTCTTAGCATCATGTTCCTTTAGTTATACTTGCCTTTTCAGCATATTTGAAAGTTCTTGGAACATAGTTAAGTCAGAAATCAGTTTCCAGTAATTAGTGGTAGGGTTTGCAGCTCTTTCCCTCCCTATCTAGCTAGTTTAGACTTCATTCGAGAATGAATGTTCCTAAGGGAGAGATAATATAACACCCCGTATGCTAGAACTACCAAAATGCAAATTTTCAGAAGTTGCAGGTGGCACCAACGGGCACCACCCATGGTCCGTCCTGGTACTCCGTGGTTCACCACCTGCAATCCCCTCCCAGAAAAGGTCCAGAAAACTGTCTAGGGGTCGACCCACGGCCGGACCCACTGACTGTGGTCTTGGTCTATGGATCAGATCCCTCGTATGTCAGTCTCAGAACCCCATCGACGGTCACCAGGACGTACGGTCGGTCCATCCATGGACCGTCGGTGACCCCGACAATTTTTAAATCAGGGGTTGTTTGGTCTTTTCCCTATGCGTTGGACCCCTAAACTACGTGGTTTTGGTCAGTTTTAGCCTAGTAAACTAATTAGAACCTAACCTAATCAATTATTCACCAAAATCAAGCGAAACTTAGAGCAAAATAAAGGAGAAAGTCGAGCAGCCCTAGTTCAAGAACACGAGTTTTCATCAGTTCCAGCCCCAAAATCGAAATATTTCTCCATGGAATTCGTCACTAGGTATGTGGGATTTCACTAGTGGGTTCCTTTCACCCATTAGGTCCCTAGAATTCAGTCAAATTCTTAATTCCCTTAATATTATCTAGACCTAGGGTTTCTTAAATGTTAGAAATTGTTGGGTTTTAGCTGTTAGAATGATCCAAATCAAATTATCATATTGTTGCTTAGTTCCTTGTATGATATTCAGAACCCTATTTATGTAGTTCTTTTAGTTCATGAATTACATATGCTAGGTCAGTTATTTCAGATATACATGCTTCAGTTTACGAATGTCACATTATCAGTTATAATTGTTGCATTCTCAGAGTTTGCATGTCAGTAATTGAGCTATCCAATACTTCAGCATTTCAGTCATGATATTGCTTATGTACATTCTAATTGAGAGTAGGCTTAGATCGAGTGGACTAGGGTTCAGCGTACGTAAATAGTCCCAAAACTACATGCCCCCGTAGGATTATAAGTCCCCTCTTTGGGCATTACATTTTAGTGATTACGCCAGTCATGCTTCTATACCTCTGGCAGGGTATATTGGGTCCTCTCGATGGAGCGTATACACTGGACTCCACATTTAGCTCATGTGGTTTTATGTCGGTCATTAGTAGCTCCCACAGTCAGACTCTATTGCATTGACCATGTTATCAGTTATAGTCAGATTTCAGTATCAGCATGTTATAAACTTGGTCATTACATTCAGTTAGTTTATATTCAGTACCTTCAGTATATTATCATGCTTATCTCATGACATTGCTCAGTTATATGCTTTGTTTAGTTATGTATTTTATTCACCTTTATTCTATCTTCTATGCTCTATACCCTTCAAGTACAGACACATACTCTGCGCTACATCTTCTCGTGATGTAGGTTCAGGTCCTCAGCTTCAAGATCATGCATCGATCGGTTCCCGATCTTCAGCTCAACAGCATCAGTGGTGAGTCCTTATTCTCCGAGGACGACATACATGTTTCTTTTCTATTTTTAGTCTTTAGTTTCAGTTTTGCTAGATTTAGTTGGGGCATGTCCCAGCACTTCTAGTCAGTAAGAGGCTTATTTCAGACATAGTTAGATTCAACTTTAGTATTTGAGTTTGACCTTTCAGTTGTTGTTAAACTCTCATTTTTTATATATTCAGTTAGCTTATAGGTATCCCCCATCATTTCAGTTTATCTCATGATTTAGCTTCCACATAATATTTTCTTACTTCAGTTTATTTAGTATGCGTATGATATGCCAGCAGGGTTAGCTTGGGGTAACTCATGATCCTAGATCCTGTGTCCGCATCCTGGGGGTAGCTTCGGGGTGCGACATTCCCAAAAGTCATCAAAGCCAAATTCATTAAGCATGCCCTGGTGATTTTCCATTTTGATTTCAAAAGATGGCAACCATGCAAGGATTATAGTTTTGGATAAGGTCTTTAAAATTTCTTTTAAAGTTGTCATTGTTAACACCACGAGTATTCCACACGATTATACTAGTGGGCTGATTCATGAGAGAGTAGAAGAGTGAAGGTATCTCAGGGCAGCCCATCGTGGGGGTCAAATTGGGGTTCATAGTTGGTGTTAATACTACCGCATATTTGGCCAGAGCCATTTTTATTGCTCGCCAGAGGTCGAAGGAGAATTTCACCAGTGCTGGGAGACAAATCTGAATGTATTTTTTGTCCTCTCCCTTGGGGAAGATCATAAGGGCCACATTTTTTAAGTTTGAAATTCCTGTGAACGAGGTGTTCCTTCTCATTAGAGGAGCCCTTACCTCTCCTTGGTATTGGGGACTTGGAGGGTTCATTGCTCCTAGGGTTGGGATCACTAGTGGAGGGTGCTAAGGCATAGGAATTTATTACCAGGGAAATATTCTGAGGTTGCTGTGGATTAGCTACAGAGGGATAAAAAATGGGGTTTGATCAAGATTGGTCATGTTGGGGAAAGGACTGAAGTGGTGTCGAAGGTTCCACAATATCTGGATCGTCTGGATAAAGGATGGAGTGACCGGTGGTGCTAGGGGATCCAGAATATTTGCCGCCCACATTTTGTTTATAAAAAAAATCCATTACTATTTTCATTCCTTATAAGATCAGTTGAGCAAGGAAATTCTAGTTCTGTAGAATAACTATAGTCTCCAATCCGTTGATTTCCATGGAGAAGATGGTTGCATGGCCTTGCAGGCTCATCTCGACCCATGACTGTGGGAGGTGAAAGGGATGGAATGTTGAGTCGCAAACAATAGAGGATGTTGCAAATTTGGAGGGGAGGGGGATGGGGGTTGTTCATGTTCATGTTCAAGTTCATTGTGGGCCTGAGAGGAGAAGGATGAGCTAGAGAAACAAGATGAATTTTCTGCTGAATGGGAATTGATGGTCTGAACATTGTTAGAAAAGCAAGTAATATACGTAGAGGAGGAGGGGTGTGATTGGAGTGTTAATGATTGCATATATTTATAGGATGATACGTTAGGGAGGTGAGTGGTTGTTTCTTGCAAATAGGGTTTAGGGGAATATTTTGCTAGGCAAGTTTCCATGGCCACTTGTCCATCAGAGTTCGCCAAGTGTAAATGTTGGAAATTACTTAGGGAAGTAGGTAGCATTTCCAATTCTATCTTAGAAATTTTTTGGCTGTTTGAAAAAATTATGGGCCCAAAGGGAGATGAGAGTCTGTTGAGGTTTCTAAGGGGGGATGACATGTGGTGAGTGTCAGACAATTGAAGAGGAGTTTGCAGGGGAGGACAAGGGTTCTCGTTAATGCCATTAATGGGGTGTAAGGTTTCAGAAAGCATGTCAAAGACGTTTGAGGAAGCAGAGATGTTGTTATCATTTAGAGCGTCTAGAAGATTAAATTTATTAGAGCATTGCGGAGATAGGACATTAATCGAGATAATAATTTTTCTAGGAGTTTTCTTTGTGGAATTATGTAATGATGCCTCGACTAATACCCGTTTCACAGGAGGGTGAGAAGATAGATAAGTAGTAATTCAATCTTTAGGTTTATTTAACCGTTGATGAGAGTTGAGAGACTTACCTGGATCCGCTACAAAAACTTTACATTTATACCTGATGAACTTGGGGTAGCTTGGCCGGATTTGTCTATCGTATTCTTTCTCCCTGGTTTATGAGACTTCCTACTTGGGAACTTGACTGTTTGCCATTCTGTTTGCTTTGTGGTTTTACCAGATACATTCTGCAAACTTAGTGATGTGGATTTTGGTTGTGTAGTGGTCGAGTGGTATAGGAAGGAATTTTGTGTATGGCCTAGCCTTCAACAATTAGTACATAAAAATCCATCCCCTTCATGAACGATTGGTTGTTTGTGTTGTCCAATTTGTATACAACTTATCACCGGTTCCTCTAAAGGAACTTGGATACATAGCCGGGCATATCTACCTCGTAGTGTGGAACTGGTGCATGCATCAATTTTCAGGAGTTTGCCGATGGAATTTACAATTCTTTTAAGTAATAGGCTATTGTAGAATTCAGTCGGTAATTGGGGGAGACGCACCCATACAACTGAGTATGTAAGGATGGATTTCTTGGGTACAAAGTTCGGCTCCATCGTTGGAGGGAAAGGTAATGGCCATGAATAAACCACGGGCCTCCTTTGATAGCTTGATTCATGTTTTCTTCCTTTTGAAATTTGACAATATTGTAGTCCAGTCCCAGATCGATTAGCGGGAAGTTTTCTGATGGCTTCCATAGTGATTGTTTTTTTTGTTTGAGGTATTGATGAGAGATGTGCCGCCTAAGGAGTTTAATAATGAGGGAGTATTTCCAAGGTGCGTGTAGCCGTTTGTGTTCATCCCTCGAAAGTGTGATAGTTCTAACACCATTGGCTATCTCCTGGAGATCATTATGATATGTGAGAACTAGTTCTTCGGAAGGTGAAGCACACTCATCCATGTTTAAATCAGCCATATATTCATTAGCTAACAATTTAGACTTAAAGTTTTCTGTAGTAGAAGCTACTTTACTTGAGGAATCTGGGGGTTTTTGAGGTATCTGGGTATCAATAGGTGGTTGAGGGAGTTCATCAAGGCAAGGATCCATTTGTATGAGTAAAAACGTTTATGTAATAAGTATTTGCAAGTATTTTTATGTAAAAGGTACTTGCGCACATTCATAATCTAATTTCAAAAAAATGTTAATGTATTAAAACTTGAATCATAATGTGATAATTAAAATATTTTAAAAGGTCTAACTCATTATTTTTCGAAATCAGTTACTCGCTGCGAAAACCAATTGCAACACTATCTATAATTAATTTGCACTATGTAACTAACAATGTGCCTCTTTCCAACTTCAATCACTTTACAACCCACCATTATCATCTTTCAATCATTAGTAAATAGGGAGGAACTAAACCTTATCAATAAGTAACCAATGGAAATCACCTTGCCCCTACCAATTTACACGAAAATTAAGTACTTTCGAGTGATTCAAACATATCCAACATTAAGCTAACGTTCTTAATACAAACATACAATTAATATACCTTCTACCTATAATTCACTTTAGAGGAGGCGTAGTTACCTGATATGTGGTGTTCTCCTCTTGTAGTCATCTGCGAAGATAAGTTTTAGCCTCTTTTTTTTCTTTTTCTAAACTAATTATGTATTAAAAGTGATAAATTTCACTAATTTATCTTAATATATACGGGTCAAGTGATATAGGATATTAAATAATTTTAGACATGACTCATTATTATCAACTAATAAATTATTTTGAATACGTCAATTAAAAGACCTTAGTTACACGAATAGTTCAAAATTCCTATTTAAAATTTATGGGAAGGTTCTTTTATGAAAGAAATAGGTCTAGTATTCAAAACGACCTAACGGGTCGTTAAATCAGATACCAATTTACTCATCGTTCGTCCTCGAACGGTCAAAAGAAAGCAAAGGTAAGAAAGGATACCTGACTTGACAAAAATATGTGGATATCTTTTGTGCATATCATCCTCAGTCTTCCCAGTGGACTCCTCAACCGGACTATTTTTCCATTGGACCATCACAAAAGAAATCTCATTTGACCTCAACTTGTGGACCTCCCTATCTAGAATAGCTACAGATTCTCACTAAACAAGATCGAATCCCAACAAATAATGTAGTTCCCATCACCATGATATTTCTTCGCATACACACATGAAATATCGGGTGTACTCCGGACAACCCTGGAGGCAAAGACAATTCATAGGTTATCTCTCCCACACTCTTAAGAACTTCAAACGGACCAATATACCTTGGACTAAGCTTACCTTGCTTACCAAATCTCGTCACACCCTTCATGGGTGAAACCTTCAGCAACACTTGTTCTGCTTCCATAAACTCCAAGTCCCTGACCTTCCGGTCTGCATACTTATTTTTCCTACTCTAAGCTGCTAGAAGCTTCTCCTTCTCCTGAATGAATTTCACCTTAACTAACGATTTCCTCATAAGATTAGTACCCCAAGGTCTCACCTCAAATGCACAAACCAAATAATGGGAGTCCTATATCTCCTCCCATACAATGCCTCAAACTGGGCCATATCTATACTCGAATGATAATTATTGTTGTACGAATATTTTGCCAAGGATAATAATTGATCCCAATGACCATCAAAATCTATCACGGATGCACGAAGCATATCCTCCAGCACTTGAATTATTTGCTCAGACTGCCCATCAGTCTGAGGGTGAAATACCATACTAAGATCCAATCTAGTACCTAACTCAGCCTACTAGGTCCTCCAAAAGTTACTAGTAATTAAATTACGTACCTCTTTATGATATGATGGAAATCAAAAATCCATCCAATTGAACAATCTCGCAGATATATAGTTTGGCTAACTTCTCTGGATTAAAGTAAAGGCTTGTTGGAAAATGCATAAGAAGGTCTATGACCCCAGTAGTAGCGGGCATAAATGACTTATTAGGATGAGGCGAGAATATTTGTTGGCCTAAACCTCTAGAATGCGAATCACTTAAATTATCCCCATTTATGGGTTTCTTTGTCAATGCTTTGACCTGCCCCACCTGTCGAATTCACTCTACCTTCTTCACAAAGTCTGTCACCTCATTGAAACTCTTTCTCATCGAGGTCATATACACAAAAAAACCTGTAATTCAGAATTCAAACATTTGATGAACAACCGAATCCTTTCCTCTTCAGTAATCACCAACTGTGTAGCATATTGAGACAAGGTATGGAACTTAGCCTCATAACAACGATAATCATGTTACCCTACTTCAAGAGCTATAAACTCATCCTTCTTCTTGTCCCTTAAGGTGTGAGGCACATACTTCTCCAAAAATAAGGCATGAAATTGTGCCTAAGTCAATGAAGGCAAGATCGACGAACAATATTCCACATAAGCTCTCCACCACTGCTTTGCCTCACCTTGAAGATAAAAAGTCAAAAACTCAATCCCATATTGTTGCATAATGCCAAACTTGTGAAGTCTCTCGTAGCAATCTAAGATGAACTTGTATGCATCCTCCCTCTCGGAACCATGAAGCATTGGGCTTACACTTCAAGAACTTAGTCAATATATCATGATTTTACCACTCATCACAGGACCGAGAAATGGATGGAACAGAGCGCTAGCTCTCTCATCCCTATCCACCTTAGGAATGGTGGCAACAACAATCTAAATAATCAGAACCTGAGTAGTCTAAGTAATGGGAGTGGCTCAAGTACCTACCAACCTATTTAGAAAAGCGAGTACCTGCTGAAAAGTCCCCATATTCATAAAGAGAAGACATGTTATCCAGTTTCCATCCTCACTTCAGGCTCGACCTCATCATCAATATCTATTTCAACCTCTTCCTCAACCGAGTATTGGGGTGGGGTCGCTTCTCTTGGTGCCTCCACATTCTGAGCTCCACCTCTGGTGAGTGTTGCTCTTCCTCTGCCCTTTCCTCTTCCCCTACCTTTTCCTCTACCTCTATCATGCCCTCTAATTGCGGGCTCAGTCAGTAGCTCTACTGCTGGAGCTTCCACCCTCTTGTGTCTGGTATAAATCATCTGCAGACAGAAGAGGGAAAGAGGTTAGATACCAATTTGGATCGCCAGATACTATATGGAATCAAGTTATAACACGAAGGAAGAAAGAAAGAGAATTTTCTAAAGTTATGTAGCCTCTTGTAAAAAAGTACATACGTCTCTATACCATTCCACATGACTCTACTAGACTCATTTTATTATGACAAGATCAACAAACCTAAGGCTT
The DNA here is from genome assembly GCA_036250505.1 of Solanum acaule. Lineage (NCBI taxonomy): Eukaryota > Viridiplantae > Streptophyta > Magnoliopsida > Solanales > Solanaceae > Solanum > Solanum acaule. The sequence goes on along the minus strand of JAJOOR010021214.1, from coordinate 20,656 downwards.
TGATACCATGTTTGACACAATCCAGATCATCGTGAGTGACACTCACACTAAACAAACCTAGTGGAAGAAACAAGAACTAACCCGAACAAACCCAATAATATCAAAATGACTCAAATTCATCATAAATAAGAAGAATAGTTTCATTGGCTAGAAAATTGATTCCCCATAAACTCAACCCAATAGATGATATATCTAAATACGGAAAATAAATTTCTAATATCTGAAAAGCACCATACCAAAACTCTAAACAGTCAAACTGGGATGCAATCCCGAAACAAAACGTAAACTAAAGTTGGTAATCTATGTCCGAACAAATAAAAAATAAGTGTAGAAGAATCAATGGAATCCTGAAAGACAAAGCTCATCGTTGGACTCGTAATCAAGTGTCTTTTAACTGAGGTCTTGGATCAGCCGCTGGAAGATTGTTGTACTTAAACAAAAAAGAAACAAGTGTTGTATCAGTACACAAACCATCGTATACTGATAGGATAACGCGACAAGTCCAATATAGACATATATGCAGTTCACTACCAAGTAGTAACATAGAGCAATACATAATATATCAATACTTACCAACTACACATAGACTATCAGTCACAACTCACGTGACATGAAACAACAATACATGAACCAACCAATGCATAAAACATGTTTCACATGATCATAATGCAAATATTGATCCTCTAATGGAGCCTTAAACACATACCTGATCCTCTCACAAAATTCAAACCAAACGTGGTATCCGAATCAACCATTTATAATAATATTACACATGGTATCCGAGCCAACCAATAATATCATGTACGAGCATGGTACCTAAGCTAACCAACAAGCACATCAAGAATGCATAATCACATAGCACCACAAGAATGTATAATCACATATCACAATGGACAAGACCAATCAAACCCATAAGTTACAATCACAAGTTCATTTCATATGCTTCCCTATCATGCATTGCACAAATGATACTACAAATTAGTAGACATGCATACACACATAATCGAAAACATAAAACCATCACCTACCTCGAAAAAGCCTCTTGGGAACTCTAAATAGCCCAACATTTCCTCTTGCGAAGTGTCTTGGCTTGTTCTTGGTCTAAAATAAGCAATACAAATAAAAATCAATCACTAATGGCTTATTAATTTATCCGGATCATGAACAAATCTAAACCCCAGCCAAAAAATTATCTTCTTCCCCAACTTAGGGCTCTTTTCCACCATGAAATCATGCTAAAACTTTTCCTCCAATGTAACAACCTAGTTTCTAAGGCTTAATTAATAGTTTACATATTGGGGAGTCAAATTCTTACTTTTAGTAGTGAATTTTGAGGGAAAACTGGTGTAGACTATCCAAAATCTCCCCGCTGTTTCAAGAACTCAATTTGCATAAAATAGGGTTTTGGGCAGATTCTACATAAAATCCTGATTCTCTTGCTATAGTGACCCATGTTTTGTTATAACGACATCACTACAATGACAACTAGCCTTGCTATAGCAGTCTACACACTTCGCTATAGTGTTTTCCGCTATAGCGAGGTTGGCGAAAGTTCTGCAACCCAAACTTTGAAAAAAGGCTCTTTTTACAACACAACTTTTCTTGACGTTTCGACTCATACTCTTCATGCCAAGTTTTATTTTAGGAGTTCTACTTACCCAATTTCGATTCTAAAAGGCCTTATGAATTCCTTAATGTCTTGGCAACAAGTATACATCAGTCAAACCTTCACAAAAGATCCCACCCTTTTCCGGATGGTCTTAGACCTCACCTAGCTCAAATTTCATATGAGGCTAACTTAGTCTAGCCAAGAATTTTAAGTTACTATCTAGACAACTTTCTAACCTAAATTCTTTCCCTGTGGACTTACTCATAAGGACTAGGTCAGTTCGTTATAGTCGACATTATCAATGACTTTAATCCCACAATTATACTCTAAAGTCCAATTAAAATATCATAATTGTCATAAACGAAAAAATTGACATATATTGTTCATTTGGACACAATAAATCTCATATTTATTTCTTGGGCTATAACATTATTAATGCTCAAAATGTGTATACCATGTGTGGTCTATCATATATAACACTTCACTTTATTTCTCTTTTGAATGTGAAATTTGCCTAAAATTTCATATGATCACTTCTTCATATACTTGCTATCTAGAAGTTTATTAGTCCTTCTCTTTGACCCTGCTTCATTAATTTGTCCTTCGTTATGTGTGTCACAATCTTTTTGTGTTGCATCCCACATTTATACTGCAATTTGTAATAATATCTTTATTATGTGATGTATTTTTACATTACAAAACAAATTTGTGATATAGTTTCAAAGAGTTTGAAAGGTGTGCACCACTTATCCCTGTAAATATGACTTTATCCACAAGTGGAATCCTTCATAGAGAAGACAATACGTACCAGTTACTAGAGGTTGAATATCCAATGTTTTATTAATTTTTATTTCAAGATGTCAAGTCAAGAAAAGTAATAAAATATTAGACTAAAAATAAAAATTTAAAACTTGAATAGAAAAAAAGTAAAAGTCTAATATAGATTTAAAAACTTTAATTTTTAAGAACTCAACTACAACGTCAACATTTGGTGGGTCCACTGCTTATGCAAGTGTGTGATCGACAAATTATTGAATAACAAATAGAGTATCATTCTCAATGACTTGTGACTAATTATTAACTAAAACTATAACGACTTATTTATTCGAGCGATTCTAAGAAGTGATTATGACAAACTAATACTATAACGACACTATATTGAACACTTTGATGTGAGTCTACATTTAATATCACATGGTGTTTTGATGATTGACATATATTGTACAAGAGATCATCTATGTACAAAGAAGACGGATAAAAATATAGAAGAATCAGGTCCTTAGCATATTTTCAAAAGTAACTTATGAAGTTGACAACACCGTAGAAAAACTGCTGAGAGAACATATTAATTGCTTCAGACAAAATTGGAGACTGTTTTTGTTGATGCAAGAAGAAGATATTTCAACACACAAAATAAAATCTTGAAAAATTGTTATTAGACTTAGCCCAATTATATAAAGTACTAGAGTTCAAGACATGTAAAGTTTTCACAATTGAATAAAAGAAATTAAGCTTGAATTTAGGAAAAGATTGTCCGACTTCAAACCTCGTCAAACAATAATAGAATTCTTGAAAAGTTTTGAACCAATTCTTGGTTGAATATGAGAAACATAAACAACTATTTTACTCATTTATAAGCACTACTTTGGTGTTTTATACATTGACAATCCACAAATAGAAACTATAAATTTAAAGCGAAGTCTACATGAGAGAGACGCGAAGAAGATGGATTAACTGCTAGAACAAAGTGCATGCTTATGTTAAGTTCTATAATTATTGTTTTAAGTTGTTTTAGTTAGATTCTTTTGGTTCCAAAATAGGATCTTGATTATATTCTTTAATGACTTGTAGTAAGTGTTGTTTTGTATTGCAAAAAAAAGTTCATTGACTCAGTGAAATTGTCACGACCCAGGGGTACCCCCTAGATGTAACAAGGCGTATAAGACCCCGAGAGGACTCATACAAGCCACATAACATAACATAACATAAAGTAATAGAGAAGTGTGAGAATTTAAAATGTTTCAATACAATCAAAGTTTTTTTTATAAAAACGAGCAGAAGTCTAATAACATTGTCTCAGACCATTTAATGAATCAATATAAATAAAGTCTTGGGTCATCCCATACAATAGTCCAAGACATAAAGAAAAACATAAGGGAAAGTGGTGATCACATCCTCGAACACAATGAGGACTCACCAAAACTTCACTTCCTTAATCAACAACGAAGCTAGCAACGAGTGTGAGAATCAATGTCGTCGGACCCTACATTTGATAAGAATGTAGACAAGAGTATGCGTTAGTACAATCAAGTACTAAAAATGATGACTAGCATAAACAAAAACATAATCATTAGTCAATATAAGACATAAAGCATAAGCATAATCAAGATATAATAATCATCATAAAGAAAGAGGAATACTCCCTTAAGTAACCTCACTTATCCTTAGCTAAGACTTAGGTCATCCGCGTCTAGTCAAGCTTACATCATGTAAGGTATATCTATCAACAATCCAAGTCAATCAACTTCATGTCATAATCACATTAGTCATACTTACTTTTAAATACATGGGAATTCACCTCAATACCTAGTTCATAAAGGCTAATGGGTATTCGCCTCTTGCATTACTTACGTTTAGATCGCGGGTATTCGCCTACACAATCTCATCATATGATGCGGGTACTCGCCTCCACATTATTTCATAAGGAGCATGGGTACTCGCCTTCATGTCCATTCATCCTAGTGAGAACGTATGGACTCACCTCTTGTTCAATTCTAAGGAGTATAGGAAATCACCTCATGTCCTTACATATAGAGGTCAAGGGTAATCACCTCTAGCCTCTTCATTCATTAAGCATTTTAGTCTAGATTCATTTTATGTGAGCAATCCTTTCAACCTAGAATTATTCATGAGAGTAAACCTTTAACATTCGTTCAATCATGCTTACCAATTCATTATAGGAAGTATCCCTTCCACATCATAACATCAATCAATCAATAATTCATAGTCTAGGTTTTACTCTCAAAGCACTATATCTCATGATCATCATCTATGCTTTACTCTCAAGCAATTAACATCATATACGCTTCAATCTAAAGCAATTCTAGTCATAAATCATCAATCTTATAAGGATATATATAACCAATAGAGTTTCCCTCACATGGCATCAAACCCAACATATCAATTCAACCCTAAAATCATAGGATAGGCATAGGTACATGTAATTTCATCCTAAATACAGGCAATTCTATCAATTCAATCATAAACAATCATTATCCACTCAATTGGATCAACATTTATCATAACCCACAATAATGGAAGGAGCCCTAACTAGAATTGGTGACATTCTTCTTCAAATTGTGGAATTCTAGGGGACTCCATGGGAGGAAGGATCCCATGGATGAAAAGCCATCATACCTTAGTCACAAATCCCACAAAATCTTGAAGATTGGGAGACTTGATCTTGACCTAGCTTCAATTTTCTTCTTCTTCTTCCAACTTCTAGAGAGAGATTATTTGAGAGGAGTTTTGGGGATTCTTTTGGGATTTGAGAGAATGACTTAATTAAGTGAGTTTAAGGGTCTAAAATCCTTATATAGGTGGTCTAGGTTTAGACAAAACGACACCACATTGATTTAATTAAAACCGAAAAAGACCCTTAAGTCCCTAAAATAACCGTCCAGGCTTGACCCATGAGACCACGACTGACGGACCGTGGATGGACCTACTGTCCGTCCTGGTAGTCGTCGTTTGTGGTCATAGACTTTTGGCCAAACGACAGGAGGCTGGTCCACGGGGCGTCGATGGACTTATGGTCCATGGGTCCCATCGTCCCCCTGACCTGGGGGTTTTGCTGAGGTGCCCAACCACGGACCCTCCTACGGTCTGTGGTCCCAACCACGGTCCGTGGTTAGCCACCGTTGGTCAGCACCTACAATTTCGCAAAAGCTGCTATTTGCCTCATTTCAAATCCAGGGTGTTACATTATCCCCCCCACCCCCCTTTGGGATCATTTGTCCTCGAATGAGATTCTAGGCACATTTCTAAATGAAAAGACTCAAGACTAGCAGTCGTTCATGCATGCAACTCATCTAAATGCACACCACTAAAGAGGAAACATCAACTCCAATCTCAATTTACTCAATGCACCATAAGGGAGTAGGAACTACATCTAACAACCCAATATGCAATATATTTTCAGATTTCTTACACTCTAGGAGGAACTACCTTTTCCAAACTCAAAAGCAATGCTCAACACAATCTCATGGAGTCTAAATGCAATTAATACACAAAGCACATATTCAAGGGGGAAATCTCCACTCCAAGTCAAGGCATGTTCTTTAACTTAGTCTATAAGCACTCATACTCAATATTCAACAACATGAGGAAAATAATACACATAAGTTATTTCTTTCAAAACTTAGGTTCTTTCATGAACATGCAAATTTCAGGAAATCATGGAACAAATAAAGCACACATGACTTCAAACAAAAGCAAATCAAGAGGAACTCATTACCTCAAGCTAGAATAAGAGGAAAAAGATGAGGATATCGGGACATCATATCGGCCTCGGCCTCCCAAGTAAAACCCTCAACTAGATGGTTTCTCCACAACACCTTTACGAAGGCAACCTCTTTGTTCCTCAATTTCTGAACTTGCCGATCTAGAATTTCAATCGAAACTTCTTCATAAGAAAGGTTCTCTTTCACTTCCAACCCTTCTAGGGGAACTATAGATGTCGGATCTCCAACACACTTTTTCAACATAGAGACATGGAAAACCAGATACATCGATGCCAACTCATTTGGCAAATCAAGCTCATATGCAACCTTACTAACACACCTCAAAATTTGATATGGGCCTACAAAACGGGGACTAAGTTTCCCTTTCTTTCCAAACCTCATTACACCCTTCATGGGTGAGATTTTCAAGTAAGCCCAATCAAGCACATCAAATTCAAGGTCTCTCCTTCTAACATCCGCATAAGACTTTTGTCGACTTTTGGCCGTTCTCAACCTCTCACTTATGAGTCGAACTTTCTCAATAACCTCATGAACTAACTCGGGTCCTATCAAAGCAACCTCACCCACCTCAAACCAACCTATATGAGATCTACATCTCCTACCATAAAGGGCCTCAAATGGAGCCATACCAATACTAGAATGGTAGCTATTATTAAAGGCAAACTCAATCAATGGCAAATGGTCATCCCAATTACCCTTAAAATCAATCACCCTAGCCCTCAACATGTCTTCCAACATTTGAATTGTCCATTCCACTTGCCCATCGGTTTGGGAGTGAAAAGTCGTTCTAAGCTTAACTTTGGTGCCAAGACCCTTTTGGAAAGACTTCAAAAACTGAGAAGTAAATTGAGTACCTCTACTAGAGATAATGGACAAGGGCACTCCATGCAATCTCACCATGTCACTCAAATATAACTTAGCATAGTCTTCCGCCGAATAAGAAACCTTGACGGGAATTAAATGGGCTGACTTTGTCATTCGGTCAACTATAACCCAAATCGAATCATATTGTCGCCGAGTTCGTGGCAACCCTACTATGAAGTCCATATTCACATCTTCCCACTTCCAAGTAGGAATACTAATGCCTTGGGATAAACCTCCTGGTTTCTGATGCTGAACCTTCACTTGTTGGTAATTTGGACACTTGGCCAAAAAACCCGCAATATCTTTCTTCATCCCATTCCACCAATAGATCTCCCGTAAATCACGGTACATCTTGGTGGCTCCCGGGTGAATAGAATATCAAGAACTATGGGCTTCGGCTAAAAATTTTTCCTTCAAGTCATCCACATTTGGAACACATAACCGACCTTGATATCTAAGGACACCATTTCCCTCTTGGGAGAAAGCCTCAACGGACTTTCTAAGTACCGCCTCTTTCAACTCTACCAAAGTCGGATCAAGACATTGCTTTGCCTTAACATCCACCATAAAAGACGATTTTGACCCTTTATGAACCATGACACCACCCTTGGCAGAATCTACCAACTGAACACCCAATTGGGCCAATCTATGGACATCTCGGGTCAACTCTTTTCTATCATCATCAACATATGCAACACTACCCATGGACAATCTACTTAGGGCATCCACCACCACATTAGCTTTATCGGGGTGATAGAGAACACTCATATCATAATCATTCAATAATTCAAGCCACCTTCTTTGGCAAAGATTTAGATATTTTTGGGTAAACACATATTGCAAACTTTTATGGTCGGTGAAAACATCAACATGGACCCCATACAAATAATGCCTCCAAATCTTTAAGGCAAATATCACCACCACTAAATCAAGATCGTGGGTAGGATAGTTCTTCTCATGAACCTTTAGTTGCCTTAAAGCATATGCAATAACCTTACCATCCTGCATAGGCACACATCTCAACCCCACTATAGAGGCGTCACAATATACTACAAAGTCATTCGTACCCCAGTAAGGTCAACACCAGAGCGGAAGTAAGTCTATCTTTTAAATCTTGGAAACTTTTCTCACAAGCTTCCGACCATATAAACTTGGCCTTCTTTTGAGTCAAAGCAGTCTAAGAAGAACCAATGGAGGAAAACCTCTCAACAAACCATCTATAATAACCGGCCAAACCCAAGAAGCTTCTAATGTGTGTCGGTGATAGAGGTCTAGGCCAACTCTTGACCTCATTAGTCTTAATAGGATCTACCTCAACATCGTTGCTTGAAACTATATGGCCAAGGAAGGCTACAGACCTTAACCAAAATTCACATTTGCTAAACTTTGTGTAAAGTTGTTGGTCCTTGATAACTTGCAATACAATCCTCAAATGATCAATATGTTCATTCTCATTTCTCGAATAGACCAAAATATCATCAATAAACATAATCATGAACATGTCAAGGTATTGTCTAAATACCCTATTCATCAAGTCTATGAAGGCCGTCGAAGCATTGGTCAAGCCAAATGACATCACCAAAAATTCATAATGATCGTATTAGGTTCTAAAAGCCTTCTTTGGAGTGTCTTCCTCTTTCACCCTCAATTGGTGATAACCCGACCGGAGATCAATTTTAGAAAAAATAACTTACCTCTTGAAGTTGATCAAATAAATTATCTATTCTCGGAAGAGGATAATTGTTCTTAATGGTCACTTTGTTCAATTTTCTATAATCAATACACATGCGAAGAGAACCATCCTTCTTCTCAACAAACAACACCGGAGCACCCCATGGACAAATACTAGGTCGGATGAAAGCCTTATCCAACAATTCCCTCAATTGGTCCTTCAACTCCTTAAGTTCCGCTAGAGCCATTTTATAAGAAAGAATAGAAATAGGTTGTGTACGGGAGAAGGTCAATTCCAAAGTCTATTTCCCTTTCGGTAGAAATATCGGGTAAGTCATCGAGGAAAACTTCCGGAAACTCTTTCACCACGGGGACCGACTGAAGAATAGGGGTTTTAGAATTCACTTCCCTCACCCTCACTATATGATAGATACAACCCTTGGAAATCATTTTCCTAGCTTTAAGGTAAGAAACAAATTGACCTCTAGGCATAGAATTTCCCCCCTTCCACTCAAGGATAGGCTCATTTGGAAACTAAAATTTGACCACTTTAGTCGTACAATCAATAGAGGCATAATAAGAATGCAACCAATCCATGCCCAAAATAACATCGAAGTCAATCATATCAATTTCCACCAAATCTATTAGAGTGATTCTATGGGATAAGGAAACAGGACATCTCCTATAGACTCTCTTAGCCACCACAAAATCACCAATGGGGGTAGAAATAGAAAGAGTTTCTAATGACACATCGGGAAGCATATCAAATCTCATAGCCACTAGATGAGTCACAAAGGACAAAGTAGCATCGGGATCAAGCAAAGCATACACATCATATTGAAAAACTTATCACATACCCGTCACCACATCCGGAGAGCTCTCTTGATCACCTCTAGTTTGGAGAGCATAGAAACAGTTTTGCTTAGGAGCATTTCCACCCGAGCCACTTGGACCGGATGAAGGGTAGGGTTGAGCCCTTCGACGAGTTTCTCCATCACTTCTAGTAACCGAAGGGTAATCCCTTATTTTATGATGCAGTTTACCTCACCCGAAGCAAGCATAAGATCCCGCTAAACATTTCCCTTCATGGTTTCTCCCACATTTGGCACAAGTGGGCATTGAATATTTACCACCATCTCCTTGGGGTTTAGGGTTAGACACCCTTTCATTTTTTGGCCTTGGAGGAACATTTGTAGAACCTTGCCCGAAGAACTTTTGTTGGAATCTAGAACGACTCCATCCACTAGACCTAGAATGTGTAAAGTTGCCATCATCTACTATAGCCCTTTATTACCGATCGAGATCTTTCCTTGAGCTTTTCCTCTTCTACTTGTTGGGAGTGCACCATAAAGTGAGAAATGTCCGTGTCATGGACAAGCATAGTGGTGCGGCACTCTTTGACTACCATGTCAGATACACTCGATACAAACTTACTCATCTTGGTCGTACGATCCGCCATAATGGAAGGAGCATACTTGGATAGTTGAGTGATGCTCAACGCTTATTACCTTACACTCATAGTTCCTTGCCTAAGGTTGATGAACTTAAGTACCTTGGCCTCTCTCATCTCTAGAGGGAAGAATCTGTCAAGAAACACACTTTTGAATATTTCCCATTATATGGGACCCGCTTCCACCAACCTTGCCTCATTCCACTGATTGAACCAAATCTGAGCAACCCCTTTGAGTTGGTAAACGGCTAGTTCCACCTTCTCTACCGGAGTCACACCCATAATAGCAAGTATCTTGTAGACTTCATCAATAAACTCTAGATGATCTTCCTCAACTTTGGAGCCATAAAATTCGAGAGGGTTCATCCTTGTAAAATCCCTCACTCTTGTCGCCATCGTACCCACATTTGGGTTCACGAGAGCAACCACCTCTCTATTGGCTTGGGACGTCACGGCTTGATCCAACACTTGGAAAGCTGACCTAAACTCCTCATTTGTTACATTAGCAGCCAACGGATCACTCGGAGCTTAGGAGGAGCTTGGGGAGGAACCTCTTGATTGACATTGTCTCCCTCAGTCCTTCTAGCCTTAACCTTTCTAGTATTCATATCCTGAAAACAATCGGGTAAGGATTTAGAGAAAGACCTTATAGAGTTAAACTCCATGGCACGACTTAAAGAAGTGAAGAAGTGAAGTTTCCTAACATCTAATAGCCTCTCATTCATAAATGTGGTGCACTTCACACTTATGAACAAGACTCTACTAGACGTGGTTTGAGACATCCTAAAACCATTCTAAACTTTGTGCTCTGATTACCAAGTTTGTCACGACCCAGGGGTATCCCCTAGATGTAACAAGGTGTATAAGACCCCGAGAGGCCTCATATAAGCCACTTAGCATATCATAACATATAGTAATAGAAAATTGCGAGAATTTAAAACTTTTCAATACAATCTAAGTCTTTTTATAAAAACAAGCGTAAGTCTAATAACATTGTCTAAAACCATATAAACAACATGAATAAAGTCTTGGGTCACAACCCATACAATAGTCAAAGACATAGAAGAAAACATAAGGGAAAGTGGCGATCACATCCTTGAACACAATGAGGACTCACAAAAACTTCACTTCCTTGATCAACAACGAAGCTAGCCATGAGTGTGAGAATCAATGTCACTGGACCCTACATTTGATAAGAATGTAGGCAAGAGTATGCGTTAGTACAATCAAGTACTAAATATGATGACTAGCATAAACAAGCACATAATCATTAGTCAATGTAAGACATAAAACATAAGCATAATCAAGACATAATAATCATCATAAAGAAAGAGGAATACTCTCTTAAGTAACCTTACTTATCCTTAGACAGGACTTAGGTCATCCGCCTCTAGTCAAGCTTACATCATGGAAGGCATATCTAGCAATACTCCAAGTCAATCAACTTCATGTCATAATCACATCAGTCATACCTACTTTTAAAGACATGGGGATTCGCCTCAGTGCCTAGTTCATAAAAGCTAATGGGTATTCACCTCTTGCCTTACTTTTAGATCGCGGGTACTCACCTCCACAATCTCATCATATGATGCGGGTACTCCCCTTCACATCATTTCATAAGGAGCATGGGTACTCGCCTCCATGTCCATTCATCATAGTGATAACGTAGGGACTCACCTCTTGTTCAATTCTAAGGAGTATGGGTAATCACCTCATGTCGCCTCTAGCCTTTTCATTCATTAAGCATTATAGTCTAGATTCATTTTAGGCGAGCAATCATTTCAACCTAGAATTATTTATGTGAGTAAACCTTTCACATTTGTTCAATCACTCTTATCAATTCATTATAGAAAGTATCCCTTCCACATCATAACATCAATCAATCAATAATTCATAGTCTAGGTTTTACTCCCAAAGCACTATATCTCATGATCATCATCTATGCTTTACTCTCAAGCAATTAACATCATATTCATCATATATGTTTCAATCTAAAGCAATTCTAGTAATAAATAATCAATCCTATAAGGAGATATCTAACCCATAGAGTTTCCCTCACATGACATCAAACCCAACATATCAATTCAACCATAAAATCATATGATAGGCATGGGTACATGTAATTTCATCCTATATACATGAAATTCTATCAATTCAATAAAAAACAATCATAATCCACTCAATTGGATCAACATTCATCATAACCCACAACAATGGAAGAAACCCTAACTAGAATTGAGGACATTCTTCTTCAAATTGTGGAATTATAGGGGACTCCATGGGAGGAAGGATCCCATGGATGAAAAGCCATCATACCTTAGTCACAAATCCCATAAAATCTTGAAGATTGGGAGACTTGATCTTGACCTAGCTTCAATTTTCTTCTTCTTCTTCCAACTTCTAGAGAGAATATTTGAGTGGAGTTTTGGGAATTCATTTGGGATTTGAGAGAATGACTTAATTGAATGAGTTTAGAGGTCCAAAATCCTTACATATGTGGTCTAGGTTTAGGCAAAACGACACCACATTGATTTAATTAAAACTGGAAAAGACCCTTCAGTCCCTAAAATAACCATCCAGGCCTGACCTACGAGACCACGATCGACGGACCATGGATAGACATACCGTCCGTCCTGGCAGTCGTCGTTTGTGGTCATAGACTTTTGGCCAAATGACGGGAGGATGGTTGATGTTCGCGTAATCAAGGGCACAACTTCCGATGCAAGTGTCTACGATCGTGCAATAGTATAATAACCAAACCAAGGGTTAGGGTCGAGTCACAAGGGAGTGGAGGTGAAAATTAGTGGTTAAGCGCAAATGTGCTAAAGCTAATCGTAGCTAAAGACTTTAACAAATAAAAACATAACAAGTTAAATAGGGTGACGCAAGCGTCAATTATTAAATGGGGGTTTGTAATCAAGAAACAACTAAAATAGTGAAAATAAGGAAAAATACAAGTATGGAGACAAGATTCTTGGGATGTGATAGGAATACGGGATAGACTAAATTATTGGGTACATTCTTTTGATAGTAAATTCGTTGAGTATTTGTGACTAGGCTAGACTTTAAAGGGGATAAGCGCTCTCTCTCGAGCAACTTACCTCATTTTAAGCGGGTTCCTCTCGGACACCCACTTGCCGCATGAAGAACAACCTACGCCTTAACCCACTCACTCTCTCGAGCTGAGTGTGTGGACATGGGACTAGGGTTCACTCTCTCGAGCTGAACCTCATGTCGACTCACACTGGCCATCAATCTAGTGGTCTTAATTTTACGACCTCTCTCTCGAGTAAGCCGAAAACACATAAATAAACTTGTATTTGCAACTACAAATTCATTAAATTCATCCACAACCACTAAACGAAATCACATTTAAACTACGAATAGACTATCAGCAAGCAAGACCCAATAAATGTTCTAACCCATATTCACAAAATCACACCCCAAGAATTGGGGTTTTAGCCACATATGTAAAAAAGATAAAGAAGTATACCAATCTCAGTTTCCATCAATGGGTATGAAAGATTAAGTCTTAAAACAGGCAAAAAGTGAATAATCCAAGAGACCGAAGTCCAATTTCTTGAAGACGAAACCCTTGAAAGCTCCGAGTTCTTCAAAACCCTCTCCAAAACTTAGAGAGAATATCTCCCAAAACTCTGTCTAAAACATAATAATCTAAAAACTAGGTAAAAACCAGGTAAAACTCCCTTAACAATAAAAAACTGAACTAGTATTTATAGTTTTTCGAAAATATGCTTCGAAGGATCTTTCGACGACGTTAGTGAGAATCGCCGATGCATTCGGCGACCCGCCCTTTGGTCTACTTCGTCGCCTTTCATCAGTTAGTTGCCTTTAGCATCTTTGTGTCCTGGATAATTGGGCGATGTAGCACTGCTTCGCGGAGTCATTCGGCGATACGCCGACTGCTCCTTTTCACCACCGATTTTCTCCTTTCTTTCAAGGCTCAGCACACTAGAACAAAAGGTGAATATGCAATCTGTTAGCAATTTGCCGAATGGGCTCGGCGATTCGCAGATCTTCGCTTCTTTGTTTCTTCATTCTTTCGGCTTCTTTTTACTCCTTTTTGCTAAGAAGTGTCCATGCTTTGCCTCAAACTTCAAATATCTAAAACTTAAAGGTTTTCATCAAATATCGGGATAAAACATTCATTTGAGGACACAATTTCTATTAAAATATAGCCCTAAATGAGTCCAATTTTTTGACTCATCGACACCCCCAATTTAAACGTTTGCTTGTCCTCAAGCAAAGTCAAGTTCAGCCGTTCAAAAAGGGTGTCTCGAACAGTTCTACACAAGACTCAATTTACTTGTGCAAAGATCAATTGTGCATTCAAAGATTCAAGTAGTGACTCACCAATATCAAAGAATCTCATGCTCACAATACTTGCCTCAAATGCAAGTTCAGGCTCAACTAGAGTGTTCAAATGCCCTCACAGATAGAATGATTCCATGTTCGCACATAATGATTTAATCATTTAAAGTTCAGGAATGATTCCATGTTCGCACATAATGATTTAATCATTTAAAGTTCAGGAAACATATGCAACGCTCACACTCACAAAGATAAGAACAGTGCATGCTTTCACCCATAGGTTTGCCCGTATTTTCCAATCGACATTTGTTTCAGCTTTCTCAAGATCAAAAAGGTCTTTTCAAGGCTTGTAATGGGGTTGAGTGCCAATGTATGGTCATTTAGGCTTAGTGACTTTTATCCTCATGAGATGTGGTATTCACAACACTTCCTTCCCTTTTCCTTCATCGTTTTCTGTAGTACTCATAGGTCATCCTATTATTCATTTTCCCATAGTGTGTTGGAAACCCCCTTTCTTTTGCACTTTATTCTGCAATTTCTTTTTTTTCTTTTTTCATATGGAGGGGTTCCATTTTTCTCAACACCATGGGTTAACGGAGACTTCTCTTGCACTTCTTGACTTTTCCCTTTTCTTCTCATCACACCCCAACTTAGGCTTTTGGCCTAATTTGGCTATTTATTAAACCACAAATCAAGAGAATTATAGGTAGTGGATTAAAAAAGGTCTAGTTTTCATCAAGTTTATTCCAAAGAAGGGTAAGGCTCAAGTGGTGTTCAAAAGCGGTTCACATACTCACAAGGTAGGTCACAAAATAGGTTTATGTCAATTGGTTCACACTCTTAGAAGTTGCCTAAGATCATATCAAGAGATATCATATTTTAGTTGACTGGACCAACGGGGCAAATTCTAGGATCTATCATGCATGATTCAAAGTAAGCTCATCACACTAGGCATTGACACTACAGTCAAACAAGACTCCACACTTTTGCTAGTGTGCAATGATCATCACAAGAGAATCGATTTGATAAATGGCTAATTACAACGAGATGCAAAGAGTTAACATATTTTCTATGCAACTTCATTTGGCCTCATCATAGCCGTACATTCATGCTCGTTCGATTGTAAGCACTATTTAAGTCATCGGTATTGATCGAAACCGAGACTTAAATTTTGCAAGTGAACAGCCACTTTCAACACACGAGAGGTGGCAAAAAATTTCAAACGGGTTAAAATCATTTTGCAATAAAATAAATAAAAGGAGCCATAAGCTCAATCATCCACACAAACAGATAAAACACAATTTTAAAGCAGAACAACCCAAATATATACATAAATCACAACTATCAACACAAAAGGTGTGGGCCTCACCCCACCACAAAAAATATATATATTTGTCCTCAAATGCAACTAGAAGTATATATCCAAAAGTGAAAATATAATAAGACAGAGAGGGAGATAAAGAAAGGTCATGTCTATGCAGTCTCTCTCTTTGTCGGGGTCTCAGTGGCTGGTGTAGCATTCTATACTTGGGCATTAGTGCCCGGAGTAGCCTCAGACGGAATAGCAATGCCAGATCCACTAGGAGTTGTTGTGGACGTCTCAGTCGGCAATGTTTAAATCACCGACTACACAGCTATCTCTATAAGATCTGGCAAGTCTCTGAATATGCTCTCATCTCTGCTCTCATGTGTCTCCTTAGCATGTACCGATATCAACTCCTCGTCGGTCTCTACATCCGACTCTGCATGTGTTGTGTCATCCCCCTGTACATCTTCGGTGGTAGCCGGAGGAATCCTCGAGGTCTCAGAAGCATCCCTGTCCTCAACAGTCTCTAATAGTGAAGGTAAGTCAATAGACTTAAGATAGTTTACGTCCTTCCTCAAACTCGCAATCTCGGCTTTTAAAGCCGTCACCTCAAAGGCCTCCCCTTGTCTGCTCTCACAAGCAATGACTCTCACTGTCAAGGAATCAATAGAAATCTGAAGAGGGGTAAGTGATGCTAGTATGGCCCTGTCGATCATCTCCGGAACAGACCTCTCCAATCGGGTAGCTTTCACATCAGCTGAATAGGCCAACTTCCCATCTTCAGGATCATGGCTTGAGTGATCCTAGTAGGCTGGGAGGATGAGGAAGCACCTGGAGCCTGTGAGGAAGAAGAATAAGAAGCGGGTATACCTGAGAGATCAGAGGCCGGAGTAGGTGAAGGTGCTTTTGCTGGTAATAAGTCAACATAGACCTCTGGAGAAGTGTCTGCTGAAGCTGTTCTCCTCATGTCAACCTCCGCTAGTGTGAACTCGGCCTCAATACGCCTGATATCGGTGGAGGAAGACGAGGTGACATCCCTCATAGTGTCACGAGGTACTCCAGCTCGTCGGCACAGCTCAGTGACCAGAACTGGAAATGGCAGAGACGTCAACTTCTGTTTGGCTCTCATGGCCATCTCCTGTGACATCAACAGTCCCAGATCGATCTGCCTCCTGGCCATGATAGAACCAAGGCAAGCCGCCTTAGGATGGCAAAGAATAGACTCATTCTGGGATAGCGTTATGGTGCTGCTGATGAAGCCAAACCAGAACCTGGAGGTGCTAGTCATGTCCCTCTTCTCAATGGAAGCCCCTGCATCCATCCACCTCGGGGTGGTGTCAGAAATCATTGGAGCCAACCAACCCATCAAATCATCCAGGGACAGAACAATCGGCAACCCCTCGTAAGGGAGTGCAGAGTGCAGCGGTCTACCTAATACAGCATTAATATGCTCGATGTGACACTCCGCCTCCTTGCCTCTAACCATGACCGACTTCATCTGTCGAAACTCACTTGCCTTCTTCTTGTTCTTAGGCACCAACTTCGCATAAGCAGTGTAAAAATCTCTTACCCAAGAAGGAATGTACGGGCCTTGGAGCCGTGTGAACTGCTCGAATCCATGGTATCGGAGAGTTTCAAGCACATCAAGATGCTTGCCTTCTAGACCCTCCATGGATAGTAACTTCTCCTCTATGATGGTCCGTAAACCATCACATTTTAATCTGTTTAATAGCCTCGATGGAGGAACTATAGGAAGTGCATGAGTTATTGAGGGTGCCTAGGCTGGCACTGAGTCTGTAGTCGGAGGAGTGGCAGTTGAGGGAGTATTGGTGGCTGTGGGCTGAGATCTAGTCCAGAGCACATCCATTCGGTTAATCAGAGGTTGTTTATCCTTTGGTTCATCGAAATTTGGCTCAATAGCTACTCCTTCTCTAGCTATATGTTTCTTCTTCTTGCCTTTGTCTCCGGTTGGAGGTCATTCGCTCTCCGCTTTGGAGGGTTTGATCCTCATTCATTTATTGTAATGCCCTTTGCCTTTTTCTGGGGTGGTTCGGTTAGATTGGTGCGTACCATATCTGCAAAACATCGAGAGAAATTAAGAAAACAAAATCAAACTCTAGCACAACAAATCTTGTTGCAGCTAAACTCGTTCATCCAGTCGGCGAGTCGTCGAACCGCTTTGGCAAGCTAAGTCTGGCTCACCGATGAGGTTGGCTAAACAATTAAGGCAAGTCGGCAATAGGGAAGTCCTTTCAACGAATCTCTAACTACTTTCGGCGTGCATGGGTCTGTCCGCCGAAGGTTATAGTGCGTTAGGGGGTCAGAATATCATACAAAGGGTGTTCAAGAGTACTTTCGGCGACCCATGACTTCTCGCCGAAAGTTACACACTCAAACGTCTAATTTGACATGATATTAAAGGCGAGATGTAGACATTGGGCGAATTACCGAACAATTCAGCGAGCTCGACCCAGCTCGCCAAATGGCCCAACATGCCCATTTTCAATCCATCTTCTTGAATTCAATCCCACAAACCCCGAAAGAAAAATCAAAGCATACACTGACAAAATTCAAACAAGACCCGTACTACCCACCACCTTGGGATACTTAGATTTCTCCCGAATTTGCCGCATTTGTCCATTTGACGGTATTTGCTCATAAGAGTGGCATCACCCGCTCTATCATTGAGCAAATTTTCGACATCTAGCACACGCATGGGCTACTAATACTTCACCCAATGAATCTAACAACACGTAATCATGACCCCACTAATTTAAAAGCACAAATATTATGGGCATTTGACAAGCAAACATTATGGGCAAGAATTTCAAATTAAAACAAGCATTTAAGCATTCTAATTCTATCAGAGAGGCCCAGCACACATCAATACAATACGATCATTGCAAAAAAGTTCAAAATTTTCAACAATAAACTCGGGGTTTTAAGACAAACCTTTAATGCCGATTAAATTGCGATTGAAAAGCTAAGTGACAAAGTATTCAAACTCCGAGCACAACTCAACAAACTAAAATCCTATAAAATCGCTAAAATAAAGAAGATACTACCTTAGTGTGAGTTTAGGAGATTCAAGAGCGAGGGAAAGTGAAAATTTTCAAATTTTGAGTCTCTTGGCCATTATAAACCGTCCAGTACGCGCTCATTCAGCGACGTTAGTCGCACTCGCCGATCCATTTGGCGACTCGTCGAGTGGTCATTTGCCGGCCGACTGCTAAAATCTTTCAGCTTCTTGGGGGTCAAGACGACGGTCTACATCCAGGTCGGCGACACGCCAAACTGCTTCGTAAGTCCACCAAGTTTTACAGGTTCTTACTTAACCTTGAATTGAGCCAAACGGCGGGTCAAGTCGAACTCGCCGACTAACCATTTTCTCACAAATCTGTATTTTTCACCACTTTCCTTATTCAAACCTGCACCACTAGCACACCATTATTTACAAAAGCAAATTAAAACATTTAAAACCTTGGGTTGCTGATATATCGTGAGTTTACGGTATTTCTAATACATTTCACTTACAAGTTGTGTGTGTCTAGGGCCTCTTAGTATTGGTTTTTATGTGTTTTAATCATATTTTGAAGGAAAGATGTTCAGGCGTGGAAGTAAAGATACAGCTGAAAGAAATGCAGAAAATGGCATCTACGGAGGTGATCTACGGACCGTAGGTCCATTGATGCTCCGTAGGTGGTGGTCGTAGATCAACAGGCAAGGCATGGAAGGCAAATCAGGGAAATCTGACCAAGTGTGGAACCACGGTGACCATTGACGATCCATAGATTGATCTACAGACCGTACTGTTGATCCGTAGATTGATACTGCGAGGGTTCCAGTACCTGATTTTTGAAGATTCTAAGTATGGACCTACGGAGAGAGATTGACGGACCGTAGATTGATCTACGGTCCGTACTGCAGTTCTGTCATTTGCTTCAAAGAAGCTGATTTTTGGAAGCTGAAATATTTTCTAAGTCTTGGCTGACGGAAGGGACTCACACACCGTAGATCCATTGACGGTCCATGAGTCAGTCTCGTGGAATGAAGACGCGTGCCTGAACAAGCTTTCCTTATTTTGTTTCCCTTTTAATTTAGGACTTGTTTTCTATAAATAAGGTATGTAAACCTCATTTTTAGATTGTTGGAGATTATTACTTTTATTCTAGTTCTTGACTTGGGAGATTAATTTGCAACTTTAGCAATTCTTAATTTCCTAAGTTCGTTTTGAAGATTTTGGTGTTGCGATTCAAGTTGAATTTTTGGGTTTATTCTTCTTCTTACGTAAGTTCATAATTCTTTCATCTAAAACAATGAATTGTGTTCATATGATTATGGGTAACTAAACCGCACAACTAGGGTTGTGGGAACCATGAACGATTAACAAAGTATGAATAGTAAATAAGCAATTCTTGAATAGTGTTTTCCATGCATTGATAATTCTTTTGTTTAGAAGTTTTTATAACGAGTGCACGCGTTAGAACTCATCTTGTTGCTAATTGTCGGACCAAAGAGGTAATCAACAAGAAAGGAATTATCAACATAGATTTAGTGTGATACTATCTAATAGGCTATTGTCGATTGGTGCGAACTAATAACTAAGCCAAACATTGATTATGATGTCTAATATGAGGTAAAACTAAGGGTTAGTAAATTATACACACGTAGCCAGACCAAGGTGCGGGGTGAAATTCTCTAGATGCCGGACCAAGGATTTAGAGATACCTAACTTATCACTTTGCATGTAGTACACTGGGAAAGGATTGTTATTACTAGGATTACTGCGTTATGAGCTTGTGGGGAACACTTATACCCTAGTTATTTCTCTCATCTTGATAACAACCAAAATTGACTTTTGATTACTAATTACTTATTAAATTCTTACAATTTGTATCACA